>CANTAL010000287.1:0-260034 GCA_947650365.1 Chamaelirium japonicum
AGAATGGTTACACTCGTGCGAATGAATTAGAATGGATCGTACGAATGAATTAGAATGGATCGTGCGAATGAATTAGAATTGATCTTACGAATGAATTAGAATGGATTGTACGAATGATTTAGAATGGATACATTTGTGCGAATGAATTAGAATAGATCATGCGAATGAATTAGAATGGATTGTACGAATGAATTAGAATGGATACATTCATACGAATGAATTAGAATGGATCGTACGAATGAATTAGAATGGATCATGCGAATGAATTTGAATGGATTGTACGAATGAATTAGAATGGATCGAACGAATGAATTAGAATGGATCGAACGAATGAATTAGAATGGATACATTCGAGCGAATGAATTAGAATAGATTATAGGAATGAATTAGAATGGATCATACGAATGAATTAGAATGGATCGTGCGAATGAATTAGAATGGATCGAACGAATGAATTAGAATGAATACATTCGAGCGAATGAATTAGAGTAGATCGTAGGAATGAATTAGAATGGATCGTACGAATGAATAAGAATGGATCGTACAAATGGATTAGAATGGATCGTACGATTGAATTAGAATGAATCGTACAAATGAATTAGAAAGGTTACATTTGTGAGAATGAATTAGAATGGATCGTATGAATGAATTAGAATGGATCGTACGAATGGATTAGAATGGATCGTACGAATGGATTAGAATGGATCGTACGAATGAATTAGAATGGATCATACAAATGAATTAGAAAGGTTACATTCGTGAGAATGAATTAGAATGGATCATACAAATGAATTAGAATGGATCATGCGAATGAATTTGAATGGATCGTACGAATGAATTAGAATGGATCGTATGAATGAATTAGAATGGATCGTACGAATGGATTAGAATGGATCATACAAATGGATTAGAATGGATATATTCGTGCGAATGAATTAGAATGGATCGTACGAATGAATTAGACTGGATCGTACGAATAAATTAGAATGAATACATTCGTGCGAATGAATTAGAATGGATCGTAGGAATGAATTAGAATGGATCATACGAATAAATAGAATGGATCGTGCGAATGAATTAGAATGGATTGTACGAATGAATTATACGAATGAATTAGAATGGATATATTCGTGCGAATGAATTAGAATGGATCATATGAAAGAATTAGAATGGATCGTGCGAATGAATTAGAAAGGATCGTATGAATGAATTAGAATGGATATATTCGTGCGAATGAATTAGAATGGATCGTACGAATGAATTAGACTGGATCTTACGAATAAATTAGAATGGATACATTCTTGCGAATGAATTAGAATGGATCGTACGAATGAATTAGAATGGATCGAATGAATGAATTAGAATGGATCGCGCAAATGAATTAGAATGGATACATTCGTGCGAATGAATTAGAATGGATCGTACGAATGAATTAGAATGTATCATGCGAATGAATTAGAATGGATACATTTGTGAGAATGAATTAGAACGGATCGTACGAATGAATTAGAATGGATCGTATGAACGAATTAGAATGGATCGTACGAATGAATTAGAATGGATACATTCGAGCGAATGAATTAGAATGGATCGTACGAATGGATTAGAATGGATCGTACGAATGGATTAGAACGCATTGTATGAATGAATTAGAATAGATACATTTGTGAGAATGAATTAGATTGCATCGTACGAATGAATTTGAATGGATCGGACGAATGAATTATAATGGATCGTACGAATGAATTAGAATGGATCATGCGAATGAATTAGAATAGATCGTACGAATGAATTAGAATGGATACATTCGAGCGATTTATTCTAATTCATTTGTACGATCCATTCTAATTCATTCGTACGATCCATTCTAATTCATTCATATAATCCATTCTAATTCATTCGCACGATCCATTCTAATTTATTCGTATGATCCATTCTAATTCATTCGTACGAACCATTCTAATTCATTCGCACGATCCATTCTAATTCATTCGCACAATCCGTTCTAATTCATTTGCACAATCCATTCTAATTCATTCGCACGAATGTATCCATTCTAATTCTTTCGTACGATCCATTCTAATTTATTCGCACGATCCATTCTAATTCATTCCTACGATCTATTCTAATTCATTCGCTCGAATGAATTAGAATGGATCATACGAATGAATTAGAATGGATCGTACGAATGGATTAGAATGGATCGTACGAATGGATCATGCGAATGAATTAGAATGGATCGTACGAATGAATTAGAATGGGTCGTACGAATGAATTAGAATGGATACATTCGTGCGAATGAATTAGAATGGATTGTGCGAATGAATTAGAATGGATCGTGTGAATGAATTAAAATGAATCGTACGAATGAATTAGAATGGATCGTACGAATGAATTAGAATGGATCGTACGAATGAATTAGAATGGATCGCTCGAATGTATCATACGAATGAATTAGAATGGATCATGCGAATGGATTAGAATGGATCATTCTAATTCATTCGTACAATCCATTCTAATTCATTCGCACGATCTATTCTAATTCATTCGCACAAATGTATCCATTCTAATTCATTCGTATAATCCATTCTAATTCATTCGTATGATCAATTTTAATTCATTCGCACGATTCATTCTAATTCATTCGTACGATCCATTCTAATTCATTCGCACGAATGTAACCATTCTAATTCATTCATATGATCCATTCTAATTCATTCCTATGAATTAGAATGGATCATACGAACGAATTAGAATGGATCATACGAATGGATTAGAATGAATCGTACGAATGAATTAGAATGGATTATGCGAATATTTTTTGAATGGATTGTACGAATGAATTAGAATGGATACATTTGTGTGAATGAATTAGAATGGATCGAACGAATGAATTAGAATGGATACATTCGAGCGAATGAATTAGAATGGATCGTAGGAATGAATTAGAATGGATCACAGGAATGAATTAGAAAGGTTACATTCGTGAGAATGAATTAGAATGGATCGTACGAATGAATTAGAATGGATCATGCGAATGAATTAGAATGAATCGTACGAATGGATTAGAATGGATCGTACGAATGGATTAGAACGCATTGTACAAATGAATTAGAATAGATACATTTGTGCGAATGAATTAGATTGCATCGTACGAATGAATTTGAATGGATTGTACGAATGAATTAGAATGGATCGTATGAATGAATTAGAATGGATCATGCGAATGAAATAGAATAGATCGTACGAATGAATTCGAATGGATCGTGCGAACGAATTAGAATGGATCGTACAAATGAATTAGAATGGATACATTCCAGCGAATGAATTAGAATGGATCGTACAAATGAATTAGAATGGATCATAGGAATGAATTAGAATGGATCGTGCAAATGAATTAGAATCGATACATTCGTGCGAATGAATTAGAATGGATCGTAGGAATGAATTAGAATGGATCGTACGAATGAATTAGAATGGTTACATTCGTGCGAATGAATTAGAATAGATCGTACGAATGAATTAGAATTGATCGTGCGAATGAATTAGAATTGATCATACGAATGAATTAGAATGGATCGTACGATCCATTCTAATTCATTCGTACGATCCATTCTAATTCATTCGTATGATCCATTCTAATTCATTCGTACGAATGTAACTATTCTAATTCATTCGTACGATCTATTCTAATTCATTCGCACGATCCATTCTAATTCATTCGTACGATCCATTCTAATTCATTCGCTCGAATGTATCCATTCTAATTCATTCGTACGATCTATTCTAATTCGTTCGTACGATCCATTCTAATTCGTTCGTACGATCTATTCTAATTCATTCGTATGATCCATTCTAATCCATTCATATGATCAATTCTAATTCATTCGCACGATCCATTCTAATTCATTCTCACGAAGGTAACCTTTCTAATTCATTTGTATGATCCATTCTAATTTATTCGTACGATCCATTCTAACCCATTCGTACGATCCATTCTAATCCGTTCGTATGATCCATTCTAATCCATTCGTACGATCCATTCTAATTCATTCGTACGATCCATTCTAATTCATTCATTCGATCCATTCTAATTCATTCGTACGATCCATTCTAATTCATTCATATGATCTATTCTAATTCATTCGCACGAATGTATCCATTCTAATTCATTCGCACAATCCAATCTAATTCGAACGTACGATCCATTCTAATTCATTCACATGATGTATTCTAATTCATTCGTATGATCCACTCCAATTGATTTGTACGATCCATTTTAATTCATTCGCATGATCCATTCTAATTCATTCGTATGATACATTCATACGACTGAATTAGAATGGATTGTACGAATGAATTAGAATTGATCATACGAATAAATTAGAATGGATCGTACGAATGAATTAGAATGGATACATTCGTGCGAGAATGAATCGTACGATCCATTCTAATTCATTCATTCGATCCATTCTAATTCATTCGCACGAATGTATCTATTCAAATTCATTCGTACGATCCTTTCTAATTCATTCGTATGATCCATTCTAATTCATTCTCACGAATGTAACCTTTTTTTATTCATTTGTACGAACCATTCTAGTTAGAAAAGTTACATTCAAGCGAATGAATTAGAATAGATCGTAGGAATGAATTAGAATGGATTATACGAATGAATTAGAATTGATCGTACGAATAAATTAGAATGGATCGTGCGAATGAATTAGAATGGATCGTGCAAATGAATTAGAATGGATACATTCGTGCGAATGAATTAGAATGGATCGTACGAATGAATTAGAATGGTTACATTCGTGCGAATGAATTAGAATGGATCGTACGTAAGAATGAATTAGAATGGATCGTACGAATGAATTAGAATGGATCGTACGAATGGATTAGAATGGATCGTACGAATGGATTAGAATGAATCGCATGAATGAATTAGAATGGATCGAACGAATGAATTAGAATGGATACATTCGAGCGAATGAATTAGAATAGATCGTAGGAATGAATTAGAATTGATCATACGAATGAATTAGAATGGATCGTGTGAATGAATTAGAATGGATTGTACGAATGAACTAGAATGGATACCTTCGTGCGAATGAATTAGAATGGATCGGACGAATGAATTAGAATGGATCGTATGAATGAATTAGAATGGATCGTGCGAATGAATTAGAATGAATCGTACGAATGCATTAGAATGGATCGTACGAATGAATTAGAATGAATCGTACGAATGGATTAGAACGGATCGTGCAAATGAATTAGAATGGATCGTACGAATGAATTAGAATGGATACATTTATGCGAATGAGTTAGAATGGATCATACGAATGAATTAGAATGGATCGTACGAATGAATTAGAATGGATCGTACGAATGAATTAGAATGGGTCGTGCGAATGAATTAGAATGGATCGTGCAAATGAATTAGAATGGATTGTACGAATGAATTAGAATGGATACATTCGAGCGAATGAATTAGAATAGATCGTAGGAATGAATTTGAATGGATCATACGAATGAATTAGAATGGATAGTGCGAATGAATTAGAATGGATTGTATGAATGAATTAGAATGGATACATTCGAGCGAATGAATTAGAATAGATCATAGGAATGAATTAGAATGGATCATACGAATGAATTAGAATGGATCATACGAATGAATTAGAATGGATCGTGCGAATGAATTAGAATGGATTGTACGAATGAATTAGAATGGATACATTTGTGAGAATGAATTAGAATGGATTGTGCGAATGAATTAGAATGGATCGTACGAATGAATTAGAATGGATTGTGCGAATGAATTAGAATGGATCGTATGAATGAATAAGAATGAAACGTACGAATGAATTAGAATGGATCGTACGAATGAATTAGAATGAATCGTACGAATGCATTAGAATGGATCGTACGAATGAATTAGAATGAATCGTACGATCCATTATAATTCATTCGTCCGATCCATTCTAATTCATTCGCACGAATGTATCCATTTTAATTCATTCGTACAATCCATTCTAATTCATTCGCACGATCCATTCTAATTCATTCGTATAATCCATTCTAATTCATTCCTACGATCTATTCTAATTCATTCACTCGAATGTATCCATTCTAATTCATTCGTACAATCCATTCTAATTCATTCGCACGATCCATTCTAATTCATTCGTACGATCCATTCTAATTCATTCGCACGATCCATTCTAATTCATTTGTATGATCCATTCTAACTCATTCGCACAAATGTATCCATTCTAATTCATTCGTGCGATCCATTCTAATTCATTCGCACGATCCATTCTAATTCATTCGTACGATCCATTCTAATTCATTCGTACGATCCATTCTTATTCATTCGTACGATCCATTCTAATTCATTCGCATGATCCATTCTAATTCATTCGTACGATCCATTCTAATTCATTCGCACGAATGTAACCATTCTAATTCATTCGTATGATCCATTCTAATTCATTCCTACGATCCATTCTAATTCATTCGCACGAATGTATCCATTCTAATTTATTTGCACGAGCCATTCTAATTCATTCCTATGATCCATTCTAATTCATTCGTAGGATCCATTCTAATTCATTCACTCGAATATATCCATTCTAATTCATTCGTACGATCCATTCTAATTCGTTCATATGATCCATTCTAATTCGTTCGTACGATCCATTCTAATTCATTCGTATGATCCATTCTAATTCATTCGCATGATCTATTCTAATTCATTCGTACGATCCATTCTAATCCATTCTAATTCGTTCATATGATCCATTCTAATTCATTCGTATGATCCATTCTAATTCATTCGCATGATCTATTCTAATTCATTCGTATGATCCATTATAATCCATTCGTATGATCAATTCTAATTCATTTGCACGATCCTTTCTAATTCATTCTCACGAATGTAGCCTTTTTAATTCATTTGTATGATCCATTCTAATGCATTCGTACGATTCATTCTAATTCATTCGCACGATCCATTCTAATTCATTCGTACGATCCATTCTAATTCATTCGTCCGATCCATTCTAATTCATTCGCACGAATGTATCCATTCTAATTCATTCGTACAATCCATTCTAATTCATACGCACGATCCATTCTAATTTATTCGTATGATCCATTCTAATTCATTCTCACGAATGTAACCATTCTAATTTATTCGTATGATCCATTCTAATTCATTTGCACGAATGTAGCCATTCTAATTCATTCATACGATCCATTCTAATTCAGTGGTATGAATGTATCCATTCTAATTCATTCGTACAATCTATTCTAATTCATTCGCATGATCCATTCTAATTCATTCGTATGATCCATTCTAATTCATTCCTGCGATCTATTCTAATTCTTTCGCTCGAATGTATCCATTCTAATTCATTCCAATGATCAATTCTAATTCATTCGTACGATCCATTCTAATTCATTCGTACAATCCATTCTAATTCATTCGTATGATCCATTCTAATTCATTCCTATGATCTATTCTAATTCATTCGCTCGAATGTATCCATTCTAATTCATTTGTTCGATCCATTCTAATTCATTCGTACGATCCATTCAAATTCATTCGCATGATCCATTCTAATTCATTCGTACGATCCATTCTAATTCATTCTCACGAATATAACCTTTCTAATTCATTTGTATGATCCATTCTAATTCATTCGTACGATACATTTGTGCGAATGAATTAGAATAGATCGTAGGAATGAATTAGAATGTATCGTGCGAATGAATTAGAATGGATCGTGCGAATGAATTAGCATGGATCGTACGAATAAATTAGAATGGATCGTATGAATGAATAAGAATAGATCATATGAAAGAATTAGAATGGATCGTGCGAATGAATTAGAATGGATCGTGCGAATGAATTAGAATGGATCGTACGAATGATTTAGAATGGATCCACCGAATGAGTTAGAATGGATCATACGAATGAATTAGAATGGATCGTAAGAATGAATTAGAATGGATTGTGTGAATGAATTAGAATGGATCGTAAGAATGAATAAGAATGGATCGTACGAATGAATTAGAATGGATCGTGCGAATGAATTAGAATGAATCGTACGAATGCATTAGAATGGATCGTACGATTGAATTAGAATGAATCGTACGAACGAATTAGAATGGATCGTACGAACGAATTAGAATGGATCGTATGAACGAATTAGAATGGATCGTACGAATGAATTAGAATGGATACATTCGAGCGAATGAATTAGAATGGATAGTACGAATGAATTAGAATAGATCATAGGAATGAATTAGAATGGATCTCGCACGAGCCATTCTAATTCATTCGTATGATCCATTCTAATTCATTCGTACGATCCATTCTAATTCATTCGTACGATCTATTCTAATTCATTCGCATGATCCACTCTAATTCATTCCTATGATCCATTCTAATTCATTCGTACGATCCATTCTAATTCATTCGCTCGAATGTATCCATTCTAATTCATTCGTACGATCCATTCTAATTCATACGTACGATCTATTCTAATTCATTCTCACGAATGTAACCTTTCTAATTCATTTGTATGTATCCATTCTAATTCATTCGTACGATCCATTCTAATTCATTCGCACGATCCATTCTAATTCATTCTTAAGATCCATTCTAATTCATTCGCATGATCCATTCTAATTCATTCGTATGATCCATTCTAATTCATTCGCACGAATGTATCCATTCTAATGCATCCGTACGATTCATTCTAATTCATTCGCACGATCCATTCTAATTCATTCGTACGATCCATTCTAATTCATTCGTCCAATCCCTTCTAATTCATTCGCACGAATGTATCCATTCTAATTCATTCGTACAATCGATTCTAATTCATTCGCACGATCCATTCTAATTCATTCGTATGATCCATTCTAATTCATTCCTACGATCTATTCTTATTCATTCGCACGAATGTATCCATTCTAATTCATTCGCACGATCCATTCTAATTCATTCCTATGATCCATTCTAATTCATTCGTACGATCTATTCTAATTCATTCGCTCGAATGTATCCATTCTAATTCATTCGTACGATCCATTCTAATTCAATCTCACGAATATAACCTTTCTAATTCATTTGTATGTATCCATTCTAATTCATTCGTATGATCCATTCTAATCCATTCATACGATCTATTCTAATTCATTTGTATGTATCTATTCTAATTCATTTGTATGTATCCTTTCTAATTCATTTGTATGTATCCATTCTAATTCATTCGCACGAATGTATCCATTCTAATTCATTCGCACGAATGTATCCATTCTAATTCATTCTAATTCATTCGCACGATCCATTCTAATTCATTTGCATGATCCATTCTAATTCATTCCTATGATCCATTCTAATTCATTTGTACGATCCATTTTAATTCATTCGTACGAATGTATCCATTCTAATTCATTCGTACAATCCATTCTAATTTATTCGTACGATCCATTCTAATCCATTCGTACGATCCATTCTAATCCATTCGTACGATCCATTCTAATCCATTCGTACGATCCATTCTAATTCATTCACACGAATGTAACCATTCTAATTCATTCGTACGATCCATTCTAATTCATTCCTACGATCCATTCTAATTCATTCGCACGAATGTTCTAATCCATTCGTATGATCCATTCTAATCCATTCGTACGATCCATTCTAATCCATTTGTACGATCCATTCTAATCCATTCGTATGATCCATTCTAATTCATTCGCACGAATATATCCATTCTAATTCATTCGTACGATCCATTCTAATTCATTCCTACGATCCATTCAGATTCATTCGTACGATCCATTCTAATTCATTCGCATGATCCATTCTAATTCATTCCTATGATCCATTCTAATTCGTTCGTACGATCCATTCTAATTTATTCGCTCGAATGTATCCATTCAAATTCATTCGTACGATCCATTCTAATTCACTCTCACGAATGTAACCTTTCTAATTCATTTGTATGTATCCATTCTAATTCATTCGTACGATCCATTCTAATTCATTCGCACGATCTATTCTAATTCATTCGTACGATCAATTCTAATTTATTCGCACGATCCATTCTAATTCATTCGTACGATCCATTCTAATTCATTCGCACGAATGTATCCATTCTAATGCATTCGTACGATTCATTCTAATTCATTCGCACGATCCATTCTAATTCATTCGTACAATCCATTCTAATTCATTCGTCTGATGCATTCTAATTTATTCGCACGAATGTATCCATTCTAATTCATTCGTACAATCCATTCTAATTCATTCGCACGATCCATTCTAATTCATTCGTATGATCCATTCTAATTCATTCCTACAATCTATTCTTATTCATTCGCACGAATGTATCCATTCTAATTCATTTGCACAATCCATTCTAATTCCTTCCTATGATCCATTCTAATTCATTCGTACGATCCATTCTAATTCATTCGCTCGAATGTATCCAATCTAATTCATTCGTACGATTCATTCTAATTCATTCGCACGATCCATTCTAATTCATTTGCATGATCCATTCTAATTCATTCCTATGATCCATTCTAGTTCATTCGTACGATCCATTCTAATTCATTCGTACGAATGTATCCATTCTAATTCATTCGTACAATCCATTCTAATTTATTCGTACGATCCATTCTAATACATTCGTACGATCCATTCTAATCCATTCGTACGATCCATTCTAATTCATTCGAACGAATGTAACCATTCTAATTCATTCGTACGATCCATTCTAATTCATTCCTATGATCCATTCTAATTCATTCGCACGAATGTTCTAATCCATTCGTATGATCCATTCTAATCCATTCGTACGATCCATTCTAATTCATTCGTACAATCCATTCTAATCCATTCGTACAATCCATTCTAATCCATTCGTACGATCCATTCTAATTCATTCGCACGAATGTAACCATTCTAATTCATTTGTACGATCCATTCTAATTCATTCCTACGATCCATTCAGATTCATTCGTATGATCCATTCTAATTCATTCTCACAAATGTAACCTTTCTTATTCATTTGTACGATCCATTCTAATTTATTCGTACGATCCATTCTAATCCATTCGTACGATCCATTCTAATTCATTCGTACGATCCATTCTAATTCATTCTCACGAATGTAACTTTTCTAATTCATTTGTACGATCTATTCTAATCCATTCGTACGATCCATTCTAATCCATTCGTACGATCCATTCTAATCCATTCGTACAATCCATTCTAATCCATTCGTACGATCCATTCTGATTCATTCTCACAAATGTAACCTTTCTAATTCATTTGTACGATCCATTCTAATTCATTCGTATGATCCATTCTAATCCATTCATACGATCCATTCTAATCCATTCGTACGATCCATTCTAATTCATTCGCACAAATGTAACCATTCTAATTCATTCGTACGATCCATTCTAATTCATTCCTATGATCCATTCTATTTCATTCGCACGAACGTATCCATTCTAATTCATTCGTACGATCCATTCTAATTCATTCGCACGAATGTATCCATTCTAATGCATTCGTACGATCCATTCTAATCCATTCGTACGATCCATTCTAATCCATTCGTACAATCCATTCTAATTCATTCTCACAAATGTAACCTTTCTAATTCATTTGTACGATCCATTCTAATTCATTCGTACGATCCATTCTAATTCATTCGCACGAATGTAACCATTCTAATTCATTCGTACGATCCATTCTAATTCATTCGTCCGATCCATTCTAATTCATTCGAACGAATGTATCCATTCTAATTCTTTCGTACGATCAATTCTAATTCATTCCTACGATCCATTCTAATTCATTCGCACGAATGTATCCATTCTAATTCATTTGCACGATCCATTCTAATTCATTCCTATGATCCATTCTAATTCATTCGTACGATCTATTCTAATTCATTCGCTCGAATGTATCCATTCTAATTCATTCGTACGATCCATTCTAATTCAATCTCACGAATATAACCTTTCTAATTCATTTGTATGTATCCATTCTAATTCATTCGTACGATCCATTCTAATCCATTCATACGATCTATTCTAATTCATTCGCTCGAATGTATCCATTCTAATTCATTCGTTCGATCCATTCTAATTCATTCGTAAGATCCATTCAAATTCAATCGTATGATCCATTCTAATTCATTCGCACAAATGTATCCATTCAAATTCAATCGTACGATCCATTCTAATTCAATCGTATGATCCATTCTAATTCATTCGCACAAATGTATCCATTTTAATTCATTCGTACGATCTTTTCTAATTTATTCATACGATCCATTCTAATTCATTCGCACGATCCATTCTAATTCATTCGTACGATCCATTCTAATCCATTCATACGAATGGATTAGAATGGATACATTCGTGCAATCCATTCTAATTCATTTGCACGATCCATTCTAATCCATTCGTACGATCCATTCTAATTCATTCGTACGATCCATTCTAATTCATTTGCACAAATGTATCCATTCTAATTCGTACGATCCATTCTAATTCGTTCATACGATCCATTCAAATTCATTCGCACGAATATAACCATTCTAACTCATTCGTACGATCCATTCTAATTCATTCCTACGATCCATTCTAATTCATTCGTACGATGCATTCTAATTCATTCGCACGATCTATTCTAATTCATTCGTACATGGATCGTGCGAATGAATTAGAATGAATTGTACGAATGCATTAGAATGGATCGTACGAATGAATTAGAATGAATCGTACGATCCATTCTAATTCATTCGTCCGATCCATTCAGATTCATTCGCACAAATGTATCCATTCTAATTCATTCGTACGATCCATTCTAATTCATTCGCACTATCCATTCTAATTCATTTGCACGATCTATTATAATCCATTCTAATTCATTCGTACGATCCATTCTAATTCATTCATACGATCCATTCTAATTCGTTCATATGATCCATTCTAATTCGTTCGTACAAATGAATTAGAAAGGATACATTCGTGTGAATGAATTAGAATGGATCATACGAATGAATTAGAATGGATCGTACGAATGAATTAGAATGGATTGCGCGAATGAATTAGAATGGATCGTATGAATGGATTAGAATGGATACATTTTTGCGAATGAATTAGAATGGATCGTACGAATGAATTAGAATGGATCGTGCGAATGAATTAGAATGGATCGTACGAATGAATTAGAATGGATCGTGCGAATGAATTAGAATGGATCGTACGAATGAATTAGAATGGATACATTTGTGCGAATAAATTAGAATGGATCGTACGAATGAATTAGAATGGATTGTACGAATGAAATAGAATAGATCGTGCGAATGAATTAGAATGGATCGTACGAAAGAATTAGAATGGATCGTACGAATGAATTAGAATGGATCATACGAATGAATTAGAATCGATCATGCGAATGAATTAGAATGGATCGTACGAATGAATTAGAATGGATACATTTGTGCGATGAATAAGAATAGAGCGTACGAATGAATTAGAATGGATCGTATGAATGAATTAGAATGGATCGTACGAATGAATTAGAATGGATATATTTGAACGAATAAATTAGATTGGATCGTACGAATGAATTAGAATGGATCGTATGAATGAATTAGAATGGATCGTACGAATGAACTAGAATAGATCGTGCGAATAAATTAGAATGGATCATACGAATGAATTAGAATAGATATATTTATGCGAATGAATTAGAATGGATCGTACGAATGAATTAGAATGGATCGTGCGAATGAATTAGAATGGATTGTACGAATGAATTAGAATGTATTGTGCGAATGAATTAGAATGGATCGTATGAATGAATAAGAATGGATCGTACGAATGAATTAGAATGGATCGTACGAATGAACTAGAATGGATCGAACGAATGAATTACAATGGATCGTACGAATGAATTAGAATGGATTGTGCGAATGAATTAGAATGGATCGTATGAATAAATTTGAATAGATCATACGAATGAATTAGAATGGATCGTACGAATGTATTAGAATGGATCATACAAATGAATTAGAAAGGTTACATTCGTGACAATGAATTAGAATGGATCGTACGAATGAATTAGAATGGATCATCAGAATGAATTTGAATGGATGATACGAATGAATTAGAATGGATCGAACGAATGAATTTGAATGGATACATTCGAGCGAATGAATTAGAATAGATCGTAGGAATGAATTAGAATGGATTGTACGAATGAATTAGAATGGATACATTCATACGAATGAATTAGAATGGATCGTACAAATGAATTAGAATGGATCGTACGAATGGATTAGAATGAATCGTACGAATGGATTAGAATGGATACCTTTGTGCGAATGGATTTGAATGGATCATACAAATGGATCATAGGAATAAATTAGAATGGATCGTACGAATGAATTAGAATGGTTACATTCGTGCAAATGAATTAGAATGGATCATACGAATGGATTAGACTGGATCGTACATATGGATTAGAATGGATCGTACGAATGAATTAGAATGGATCGTACAAATGAATTAGAAAGGTTACATTTGTGAGAATGAATTAGAATGGATCGTACGAATGAATTAGAATGGATCGTACGAATGGATAAGAATGGATCGTACGAATGGATTAGAATGGATCGTACGAATGAATTAGAATGGATCATACAAATGAATTAGAAAGGTTACATTTGTGAGAATGAATTAGAATGGATCGTACGAATAAATTAGAATGGATCATGCGAATGAATTTGAATAGATAGTATGTATGAATTAGAATGGATCGAACGAATGAATAAGAATGGATACATTCGAGCGAATGCATTAGAATAGATCGTAGGAATAAATTAGAATGGATCGTACGAATGAATTAGAATGGTTACATTCGTGCGAATGAATTAGAATGGATCGCACGAATGGATTAGAATGGATAGTGCGAATGAATTAGAATGGATCGTGCGAATAAATTAGAATGGATCATATGAATGAATAAGAATGGATCGTATGAATGAATTAGAATGGATACATTCGTGCGAATGAATTAGAATGGATTCATTCTAATTCATTCGTAGGATCCATTCTAATTCATTCGTACGATCCATTCTAATTCATTCGCACGATCCATTCTAATCCATTCGTACGATCCATTCTAATCCATTCGTACGATCCATTCTAATCCATTAGTACGATCCATTCTAATTCATTCGCACGATCCATTCTAATTCATTCATACGATCCACTCTAATTCATTCGCTCGAATGTATCCATTCTAATTCATTCGTCTGATCCATTCTAATTCATTTGTACGATCCATTCAAATTCATTCGCATGATCCATTTTAATTCATTCGTACGATCCATTCTAATTCATTCTCAAGAATGTAACCTTTCTAATTCATTTGTACGATCCATTCTAAATCATTCGTACGATCCATTCTAATTCATTCGCTCGAATGTATCCATTCTAGATCATTCGTACGATCCATTCTAATTCGTTCATACGATCCATTCTAATTCATTCCTATGATCCATTCTAATTCATTCGTACGATCCATTCTAATTCATTCGCTCGAATGTATCTATTCTAATTCATTCATACGATCAATTCTAATTCGTTCATACGATCCATTCTAATTCGTTCGTACGATCCATTCTAATTCATTCGCACGATCCATTCTAATCCATTCGTACGATCCATTATAATTCATTCGTACAAATGAATTAGAATGGATCGTATGAATGAATAAGAATGGATCGTACGAATGAATTAGAATGGATCGTGCAAATGAATTAGAATGAATCGTACGAATGCATTAGAATGGATACATTCGTGCGAATGAATTAGAATAGATCGTACGAATGAATTAGAATGGATCATACAAATGAATTAGAAAGGTTACATTCGCGAGAATGAATTAGAATGGATCGTACGTATGAATTAGAATGGATCATGCGAATAAATTTGAATGGATCGTACAATTGAATTAGAATGGATCGAACGAATGAATTAGAATGGATACATTCGAGCGAATGAATTAGAATGGATCGTATGAATGAATTAGAATGGATCGTGCGAATGAATTAGAATGGATCGTATGAATTGATTAGAATGGATCTTACGAATGGATTAGAATGGATCGTACGAATAGATTAGAATGGATCGTGCAAATGAATTAGAATGGATCGTACGAATGAATTAGAATGAATCGTTCGAATGAATTAGAATAAATCCATTCTAAAAAATTCGCACGAATGTATCCATTCTAATTCATTCGTACGATCCATTCTTATTCATTCATACGATCCATTCTAATTCATTCGCACAATCCATTCTAATTCATTCGTACGATCCATTCTAATTCATTCGTATGATCCATTCTAACTCATTCGGTGGATCCATTCTAATTCATTCGTACGATCCATTCTAATTCGTTCGCACGATCCATTCTAATTCATTCGTACGAATGGATTAGAATGGATCGTACGAATGGATTAGAATGGATACCTTTGTGCGAATGGATTAGAATGGATCATAGGAATGAATTAGAATGGATCGTACGAATGAATTAGAATGGTTACATTCGTGCAAATGAATTAGAATGGATCGTATGAATAGATTAGAATGGATCGTACGAATGCATTAGAATGGATCGTACGAATGAATTAGAATGGATCGTACAAATGAATAAGAAAGGTTACATTTGTGACAATGAATTAGAATGGATCGTACGAATGAATTAGAATGGATCGTACGAATGAATTAGAATGGATCGTACGAATGGATTAGAATGGATCGTACGAATGGATTAGAATGGATCGTACGAATGAATTAGAATGGATCATACAAATGAATTAGAAAGGTTACATTTGTGAGAATTAATTAGAATGGATCGTACGAATGAATTAGAATGGATCATGCGAATGAATTTGAATGGATAGTATGAATGAATTACAATGGACCGAACGAATGAATTAGAATGGATACATTCGAGCGAATGTATTAGAATAGATCATAGGAATGAATTAGAATAGATCGTACGAATGAATTAGAATGGTACATTCGTGCGAATGAATTAGAATGGATCATACGAATGGATTAGAATGGATCGTGCGAATGAATTAGAATGGATCGTCCAAATGAATTAGAATGGATCGTATGAATGAATAAGAATGGATTGTACGAATGAATTAGAATGGATACATTCGTGCGAATGAATTAGAATGGATTCATTCTAATTCATTCGCACGATCCATTCTAATTCATTCGTACGATCCATTCTAATTCATTCGCACGATCCATTCTAATTCATTCGTACGATCCATTCTAATTCATTCGCACGATCCATTCTAATCCATTCGTACGATCCATTCTAATCCATTCATACAATCCATTCTAATCCATTAGTACGATCCATTCTAATTCATTCGCACGATCCATTCTAATTCATTCATACGATCCATTCTAAATCATTCGCTTGAATGTATCCATTCTAATTCATTCGTTCGATCCATTCTAATTCATTCGTACGATCCATTCAAATTCATTCGCATGATCCATTCTAATTCATTCGTACGATCCATTCTAATTCATTCTCAAGAATGTAACCTTTCTAATTCATTTGTACGATCCATTCTAATTCATTTGTACGATCCATTCTAATTCATTCGCTCGAATGTATCCATTCTATTTCATTCGTACGATCCATTCTAATTCGTTCATACGATCCATTCTAATTCATTCCTATGACCCATTCTAATTCATTCTGACGATCCATTCTAATTCATTCGCTCGAATGTATCCATTCTAATTCATTCATACGATCCATTCTAATTTGTTCATACGATCCATTCTAATTCGTTCGTACGATCTATTCTAATTCATTCGCACGATCCATTCTAATCCATTCGTACGATCCATTCTAATTCATTCGTACAAATGAATTAGAATGGATCGTATGAATGAATAAGAATGGATCGTACGAATGAATTAGAATGGATCGTGCGAATGAATTAGAATGAATCGTACGAATGCATTAGAATGGATACATTCGTGTGAATGAATTAGAATGGATCGTATGAATGAATTAGAATGGATCATACAAAGGAATTAGAAAGGTTACATTCACGAGAATGAATTAGAATGGATCGTACGAATGAATTAGAATGGATCATGCGAATAAATTTGAATGGATCGTACGAATGAATTAGAATGGATCAAACGAATGAATTAGAATGGATACATTCGAGCGAATGAATTAGAATGGATCATATGAATGAATTAGAATGGATCGTGCGAATGAATTAGAATGGATCGTACGAATGGATTAGAATGGATCGTACGAATGGATTAAAATGGATCGTACGAATGGATTAGAATGGATTGTGCGAATGAATTAGAATGGATCGTACGAATGAATTAGAATGGATCGTGCGAATGAATTAGAATGAATCCATTCTAAAAAATTCACACGAATGTATCCATTCTTATTCATTCGTACGATCCATTCTTATTCGTTCATACGATTCATTCTAATTCATTCGCACAATCCATTCTAATTCATTCGTACGATCCATTCTAATTCATTCGTACGATCCATTCTAATTCATTCGTATGATCCATTCTAACTCATTCGGTGGATCCATTCTAACTCATTCGGACGATCCATTCTAATTCATTCGCACGATCCATTCTAATTTATTCGTACGATCCATTGTAATTCATTCGTACGATCTATTCTAATTCATTCTCACGAATGTAACCATTCTAATTTATTCGTAAGAATGTATTAGAATGGATCGTACGAATGGATTAGAATGGATACCTTTGTGCGAATGGATTAGAATGGATCATACAAATGGATCATAGGAATGAATTAGAATGGATCGTACGAATGAATTAGAATGGATCGTACGAATGAATTAGAAAGGTTACATTTGTGAGAATGAATTAGAATGGATCGTACGAATGAATTTGAATGGATAGTATGAATAAATTAGAATGGATCGTATGAATGGATTAGAATGGATCGTACGAATGAATTAGAATGGATCGTACGAACGAATTAGAATGGATCGTATGAACGAATTAAAATGGATCGTACGAGTGAATTAGAATGGATACATTCGAGCGAATGAATTAGAATGGATCATACGAATGGATTAAAATGGATCGTACGAATGGATTAGAATGGATCGTACGAATGAATTAGAATGGATCGTACAAATGAATTAGAAAGGTTACATTTGTGAGAATGAATTAGAATGGATCGTACGAATGAATTAGAATGGATCGTACGAATGGATTAGAATGGATCGTACGAATGGATTAGAATGGATCGTACGAATGAATTAGAATGGATCAAACAAATGAATTAGAAAGGTTACATTTGTGAGAATGAATTAGAATGGATCGTACGAATGAATTAGAAAGGATCATGCGAATGAATTTGAATGGATCGTACGAATGAATTAGAATGGATTGTACGAATGAATTAGAATAGATCATGCGAATGAATTAGAATGGATCGTACGAAAGAATTAGAATGGATTGTACGAATGAATTAAAATAGATCGTACGAATGAATTAGAATCGATCGTGCGAATGAATTAGAATGGCTCGTACGAATGAATTAGAATGGATACATTTGTGCGATGAATAAAAATGGAGCGTACGAATGAATTAGAATGGAGCGCACGAATGAACTAGAATGGATACATTCGTGCGAATGAATTAGAATGGATCATATGAAAGAATTAGAATGGATCGTGTGAACGAATTAGAATGGATCATGCGAATGAATTAGAATGGATCGTACATACGAATTAGAATGGATCGTACGAACGAATTAGAATGGATCATATGAACGAATTAGAATGGATCGTATGAATGAATTAGAATGGATACATTCGTACGATCCATTCTAATTCATTCGTACGATCCATTCTTATTGATTCGTACGATCCATTCTAATTCATTCGCACTATCCATTCTAATTCATTCGTGCGATCCATTCTAATTCATTTGTACGAATGAATTAGAATGGATTGTACAAATGGATTAGAATGGATTGTACGAATGAATTAGAATGAATTAGAATGGATCGTACGAATGAATTAGAATGTATAGTGCGAATGAAATAGATTGGATCGTACGAATGAATTAGAATGGATTGTAAGAATGAATTAGAATAGATCGTGTGAATGAATTAGAATGGATCGTACGAAAGAATTAGAATGGATACATTAGTGCGATGAATAAGAATGGAGCGTACGAATGAATTAGAATGGAGCGTACGAATGAACTAGAATGGATACATTCGTGCGAATGAATTAGAATGGATCATATGAAAGAATTAGAATGGATCGTGTGAAGGAATTAGAATGGATCATGCGAATGAATTAGAATGTATCGTACGTACGAATTAGAATGGATCGTACGAACGAATTAGAATGGATCATATGAACGAATTAGAATGGATCGTATGAATGAATTAGAATGGATACATTCGTACGATCCATTCTAATTCATTCGTACGATCCATTCTTATTCATTCGTACGATCCATTCAAATTCATTCGCATGATCCATTCTAATTCATTCGAACGATCGATTCTAAGTCATTCTCACGAATGTAACCTTTCTAATTTATTTGTATGATCCATTCTAATTCATTCGTACGATCCATTCTAATGCATTCGTACAATCCATTCAAATTCATTTGTACGATCCATTCTAATTCATTCGTCCGATCCATTCTAATTCATTCGCACGAATGTATCCATTCTAATTCATTCGTACAATCCATTCTAATTCATTCGCACGATCCATTCTAATTCATTCGTATGATCCATTCTAATTCATTCCTACGATCTATTCAAATTCATTCGCTCGAAAGTATCCATTCTAATTCATTCGTTTGATCCATTCTAATTCATTCGTACGATCCATTCAAATTCATTCACATGATCCATTCTAATTCATTCGTACGATCCATTCTAATCCATTTGTACGATCCATTCTAATCCATTCGTACGATCCATTCTAATTCATTCGTATGATCCATTCTAATTCATTCGCACGAATGTATCTATTCTAATTCATTCGTGCAATCCATTCTAAGTCATTCGCACGATCCATTCTAATCTAATTCATTCATACGATCCATTCTAGCTTATTCATACGATCCATTCTAATTCATTCGCATGAATGTATGTATCCATTCAAGTTCATTCGCACGAATGTATCCATTCTAATTCATTCGTACGATCTATTCTAATTCAATCGCAAGATCCATTCTAATTCATTCGTACAATCCATTATAATTCATTCGTACGATCCATTCTAATTCATTTGCACGATCTATTCTAATTCATTCGTACAAATCTATCCATTCTAATTCATTCGTACGATCCATTATAATTCATTATCACAATTGTATCCATTCTAATTCATTCGTACGATCCATTCTAATTCATTCGCACGATCCATTCTAATTCATTCGTACGATCCATTCTAATTCATTTGCACGAATGTATCCATTCTAATGCATTCGTACGATTCATTCTAATTCATTCGCACGATCCATTCAAATTCATTCGTACGATCCATTCTAATTCATTCGTCCGATCCATTCTAATTCATTCGCACGAATGTATCCATTCTAATTCATTCGTACAATCCATTCTAATTCATTCGCACGATCCATTCTAATTCATTCGTATGATCCATTGTAATTCATTCCTACGATCTATTCTAATTCATTCGCTCGAATGTATCCATTCTAATTCATTGGTTCGATCCATTCTAATTCATTCGTACGATCCATTCAAATTCATTCGCATGATCCATTCTAATTCATTCGTACGATCCATTCTAATCCATTCGTACGATCCATTCTAATTCATTCGTATGATCCATTCTAATTCATTCGTACGATCCATTCTAATTCTTTCGTACGATCCATTCTAATTCATTCGCACGATATATTCTAATTCATTCGTACAATCCATTCTAATTCATTCGTACGATCCATTCTAATTCATTCGCACTATCCATTCTAATTCATTCGTGCGATCCATTCTAATTCATTTGTACGAATGAATTACAATGGATCGTACGAATGGATTAGAATGGATCGTACGAATGAATTAGAATGTATTAGAATGGATCGTACGAATGAATTAGAATGGATAGTGCGAATGAATTAGAATGGATCGTACGAATGAATTAGAATGGATTGTAAGAATGAATTAGAATAGATCGTGTGAATGAATTAGAATGGATCGTACGAAAGAATTAGAATGGTTCATTCGAATGAATTAGAACGGATCGTAAGAATGAATTAGAATGGATCGTACGAATGAATTAAAATGGATACATTCGAGCAAATAAATTAGAATGGATCGTACGAATGAATTAGAATGGATCATCGGAATGAATTTGAATGGATCGTGCAAATGAATTAGAATGGATACATTCGTGCGAATGAATTAGAATGGATCATAGGAATGAATTAGAATGGATCGTACGAATAAAGTAGAATGGATCGTGCGAATGAATTAGAATGGATCGTATGAATGAATTAGAATGGATCCACCGAATGAGTTAGAATGGATCATACGAATGAATTAGAATGGATCGTACGAATGAATTAGAATGGATCGTACGAATGAATTAGAATGGATCATATGAATGAATAAGAATGGATCGTACGAATGAATTAGAATGGATCGTGCGAACGAATGAATTAGAATGGATACATTCGAGCGAATGAATTAAAATATATCGTAGGAATGAATTAGAATGGATCGTACAAATGAATTAGAATGGATCGTGCAAATGAATTAGAATGGATACATTCGTGCGAATGAATTAGATTGGATCGTAGGAATGAATTAGAATGAATCGTACGAATGAATTAGAATGGTTACATCCGTGCGAATGAATTAGAATGGATCGTACGAATGAATTAGAATGGATACATTCGAGCGAATGAATTAGAATGGATCGTACGAATGAATTAGAAAGGTTACATTTGTGAGAATGAATTAGAATAGATCATACAATTCATTAGAATGGATCGTACGAATGAATTAGAATGGATATATTCGTGCGAGTGAATTAGAATGGATCGTACGAATGAATTTAACTGGATCGTACGAATAAGTTAGAATGGATACATTCATGCAAATGAATTAGAATGGATCGTACGAATGAATTAGAATGGATCGTACGAATGAATTAGAATGGATCGTACGAATGGATTAGAATGGATCGTACGAATGGATTAGAACGCATTGTACGAATGAATTAGAATAGATACATTTGTGCGAATGAATTAGATTGCATCGTACGAATTAATTTGAATCGATTGTACGAATGAATTAGAATGGATCGCACGAATGAATTAGAATGGATCATGCGAATGAATTAGAATAGATCATATGAATGAATTTGAATGGATCGTGCGAACGAATTAGAATGGATCGTGTGAACGAATTAGAATGGATCGTACGAATGAATTAGAATGGATACATTCGAGCGAATGAATTAGAATGGATCGTACGAATGAGTTAGAATTGATCGTGCGAATGAATTAGAATGGATCATACAAATGAATTAGAAAGGTTAGATTCATGAGAATTAATTAGAACGGATCGTGCGATGAATTAGAATGGATCATACAAATGAATTAGAATGGATTCTAATCCATTCGTACGATCCATTCTAATCTATTCTAATTCATTCGCACAAATGTATCCATTCTAATTCATTCTCACGAATGTAACCTTTCAAATTCGTTCATACGATCCATTCAAAATGGATCGTACGAACGAATTAGAATGGATCGTACGAACGAATTAGAATGGATCGTATGAACGAATTAGAATGGATCGTACGAATGAATTAGAATGGATACATTCGAGCGAATGAATTAGAATGGATCGTACGAATGAATTAGAATGGATCATTGGAATGAATTGGAATGGATTGTGCAAATGAATTAGAATGGATACATTCGTGCGAATGAATTAGAATGGATCGTAGGAATGAATTTGAATGGATCGTACGAATGAATTAGAATGGATCGTAAGAATGGATTAGAATGGATCATACGAATGAATTAGAATGGATCGTACAAATAAATTAGAAAGGTTACATTTGTGAGAATGAATTAGAATGGATCGTACGAATGAATTAGAATGGATCGTACGAATGGATTAGAATGGATCGTACGAATGAATTAGAATGGATCGTGCAAATGATATAGAATGGATTGTACGAATGAATTAGAATGGATACATTTGTGCGAATGAATTAGAAAGGATCGTGCGAATGAATTAGAATGGATCGTACGAATGAATTAGAATGGATATATTTATGCGAATGAATTAGAATGGATCGAACGAATGAATTAGAATGGATACATTTGTGCGAATGAATTAGAATAGATCATACAAATGAATTAGAATGGATCATAGGAATGAATTAGAATGGATCGTGCAAATGAATTAGAATGGATACATTCGTGTGAATGAATTAGAATGGATCGTAGGAATGAATTAGAATATATCGTACGAATGACATAGAATGGATCGTACGAATGAATTAGAATGGTTCATAGGAATGAATTAGAATGGATCATATGAATGGATTAGAATGGATCGTTCGAATGAATTAGAATGGATCGTACGAATGGATTAGAATAGAGCGTACGAATGAATTAGAATGGAGCGTACGAATCAACTAGAATGGATACATTCGTGCGAATGAATTAGAATGGATCATATGAAAGAATTAGAATGGATCGTGCGAATGAATTAGAATGGATCGTACGAATGATTTAGAATGGATCGTGCGAATGAATTAGAATGGATCGTACGAATGAATTAGAAAGGTTACATTCTAATTCATCCGTACGATCTATTCTAATTCATTCGCATGATCCATTCGTACGATCCATTCTAATCTTTAGAATCGATACATTCGTGCGAATGAATTAGAATCGATCGTACGAATGAAATAGAATGGATCGTACGAATAAATTAGATCGTACGAATGAATTAGATCGTACGAATGAATTAGAATGGATCGTACGAATGAATTAAAATGGATACATTCATACGACTGAATTAGAATGGATCGTGCGAATTAATTAGAATGGATCATACGAATGAATTTGAATGGATACATTTGTGCGAATGAATTAGAATGGATCGTACGAATGAATTAGAATGGATCATGCGAATGAATTTGAATGGATCGTACGAAAGAATTAGAATGGATTGTATGAATGAATAAGAATGGATCGTACGACTGAATTAGAATGGATCATTCGAATGAATTAGAATGGATTGTACGAATGAATTAGAATGGATACATTTGTGCGAATGAATTAGAATGGATCGTAGGAATGAATTAGAATGGATCGTAGGAATGAATTAGAATGGATCGTACGAATGAATTAGAATGGATCGTGCGAATGAATTAGAATGGATCGTGCGAATGAATTAGAATGGATACATTCATGCGAATGAATTAGAATGGATCGTAGGAATGAATTAGAATGGATCGTACGAATGAATTAGAATGGTTACATTCGTGCGAATGAATTAGAATGGATCATAGGAATGAATTAGAATGGATCGTACGAATGAATTAGAATGGTTACATTCGTGCGAATGATTTAGAATGGATCGTACGAATGAATTAGAATGAATCATACGAATAATTTAGAATGGATCGTGCGAATGAATTAGAATGGATCTCGCAAATGAATTAGAATGGATACATTCGTGCGAATGAATTAGAATGGATCGTAGGAATGAATTAGAATGGATCGTACAAATGAATTAGAATGGATCGTGCGAATGAATTAGAATGGATCGTACGAATGAATTAGAATGCATCAAAGGAATGAATTAGAATGGATCGTGCAAATGAATTAGAATGGATACATTCGTGCGAATGAATTAGAATGGATCATAAGAATGAATAGGAATGGATCGTACGAATGAATTAAAATGGATCGTGCGAATGAATTAGAATGGATCGTACGAATGAATTACAATGGATCATAAGAATGAATTAGAATGGATCGTGCAAATGAATTAGAATGGATACATTTGTGTTAATGAATTAGAATGGATCGTAGGAATGAATTAGAATGGATCGTACGAATGAATTAGAATGGATGGTACGAATGAATTAGAATGGATCATACGAATGAATTTGAATGGATCGTACGAATGAATTAGAATGGATCGTGCGAATGAATTAGAATGAATCGTACGAATGCATTAGAATGGATCGTACGAATGAATTAGAATGAATCGTACGATCCATTCTAATTCATTCGTCCGATCCATTCTAATTCATTCGCACGAATGTATACATTCTAATTCATTCGTACGATCCATTCTAATTCATTCCTACGATCCATTCTAATTCAGTCGCACGAATGTATCCATTCTAATTCATTTGCACAATCCATTCTAATTCATTCCTATGATCCATTCTAATTCATTCATACGCAAGAATGTATCCATTCTAATTCATTCGCACGATCAATTTTAATTCATTCGTACGATCCATTCTAATTTATTCGCACGAATTTATCTATTCTAATTCATTCGTATAATCCATTCTAATTGATTCGCACGATCCATTCTAATTCATTCGTATGATCCATTCTAATTCATTCCTACGATCTATTCTAATTCATTCACTCGAATGTATCCATTCTAATTCATTCGTACAATCCATTCTAATTCATTCGAACGATCCATTCTAATTCATTCGTATGATCCATTCTAATTCATTCCTACGATCTATTCTAATTTATTCGCTCGAATGTATCCATTCTAATCCATTCGTACGATCCATTCTAATTCATTCGTACGATCCATTCTAATTCATTATCCACTCTAATTCATTTGTATGTATCCATTCTAATTCATTCGTACGATCCATTCTAATTCATTCGGACGATGCATTCTAATTCATTCGCTCGAATGTATCCATTCTAATTCATTCGTACGATCCATTCTAATTCATTCATACTATCCATTCTAATTCGTTCGTACGATCCATTCTAATTCGTTCGTACGATTCATTCTAATTCATTCATACGATCCATTCTAATGCATTCGTACGATTCATTCTAATTCATTCGCACGATCCATTCTAATTCATTCGTATGATCCATTCTAATTCATTCCTACGATCTATTCTAATTCATTCGCTCAAATGTAACCTTTCTAATTAGAATGGATCGTACAAATGAATTAGAAAGGTTACATTCATGAGAATGAATTAGAATGGATCAAACGAATGAATTAGAAAGGATCGTACGAATGAATTAGAATGGATACATTCGTGCGAATGAATTAGAATGGATCGGAACAATGAATTAGAATGGATCGTACGATTAATTCTCGCATGAATGTATCCATTCTAATTCATTCGTACAATCCATTCTAACTCATTTGCACGATCCATTCTAATACATTCGTATGATCTATTCTAATTCATTCCTACGATCTATTCTAATTCATTCGCTCGAATGTATCCATTCTAATTCATTCGTTTGATCCATTCTAATTCATTCGTAAGATCCATTCAAATTCATTCGCATGATCCATTCTAATTCAATTGTACGATCCATTCTAATTCATTCTCACGAATGTAACATTTCTAATTCATTTGTATGATCCATTCTAATTCATTCGTACAATCCATTCTAATCCATTCGTACGATCCATTCTAATCCATTCGTACGATCCATTCTAATTCATTCGCACGAATGTAACCATTCTAATTCATTCATATGATCCATTCTAATTCATTCGTACGATCCATTCTAATTCATTCGTATGATCCATTCTAATACGTTCATAGGATCCATTCTAATTCATTCGCACGAATGTGACCATTCTAATTCATTCGCACGATCCATTCTAATTCATTCCTACGATCCATTCTAATTCATTCGCACGAATGTATCCATTCTAATTAATGGATCATGCGAATGAATTAGAATGGATCGTACGAATGAATTAGAATGGATCGTGCGAATGAATTAGAATGGATCATACAAATGAATTAGAATAGATCGTACGAATGAATTAGAATGGATCGTGCGAATGAATTAGAATGGATCATTCTAATTCATTCTCACGAATGTAACCTTTCTAATTCATTTGTATGATCCATTCAAATTCATTCGTACGATCGATTCTAATCCATTCGTACGATCCATTCTAATTCATTCGCACGTTCCATTCTAATTCATTCGTACGTTCCATTCTAATTTATTTTCACGAATGTATTAGAATGGATCGTACGAATGAATTAGAATGGATACATTCGAGCGAATGAATTAGAATGGATCGTACGAATGAATTAGAATGGATCATAGGAATGAATTAGAATGGATCGTGCAAATGAATTAGAATGGATATATTCGTGCGAATGAATTAGAATGGATCATAGGAATGAATTAGAATGGATCGTACGAATGGATTAGAATGGATCGTACGAATGAATTAGAATGGATCGTACGAATGGATTAGAATGGATCGTACGAATGAATTAGAATGGATACATTCGAGCGAATGAATTAGAATGGATGGTACGAATGAATTAGAATGGATCATAGGAATGAATTAGAATGGATCGTGCAAATGAATTAGAATGGATACATTCGTGCGAATGAATTAGAATGGATCGTAGGAATGAATTAGAATGGATCGTACGAATGAATTAGAATGGTTACATTCGTGCGAATGAATTAGAATGGATCGTATGAATAAATTAAAATGGATCATAGGAATGAATTAGAATGGATCGTGCAAATGAATTAGAATGGATACATTCGTGCGAATGAATTAGAATGGATCGTAGGAATGAATTAGAATGGATCGTACGAATGAATTAGAATGGTTACATTCGTTCGAATGAATTAGAATGGATCGTACGAATGGATTAGAATGGATCGTACGAATGGATTAGAACGCATTGTACGAATGAATTAGAATGGATCGTACGAATGGATTAGAATGGATCGTACGAATGAATTAGAATGGATCGTACAAATGAATTAGAATGGATACATTCGAGCGAATGAATTAGAATGGATCGTACGAATGAATTAGAATGGATCATAGGAATGAATTAGAATGGATCGTACGAATGGATTAGAATGGATCAAACGAATGAATTAGAATGGATACATTCGAGGGAATGAATTAGAATAGATCGTAGGAATGAATTAGAATGGATCATACGAATGAATTAGAATGGATCGTGCAAATGAATTAGAATGGATACATTCGTGCGTATGAATTAGAATGGATCGTACGAATGAATAAGAATGGATCGTACGAATGAATTAGTATGGATGGTACGAATGAATTAGAATGGATCATGCGAATGAATTTGAATGGATCGTACGAATGAATTAGAATGGATCGTGCGAATGAATTAGAATGAATCGTACGAATGCATTAGAATGGATCGTACGAATGAATTAGAATGAATCGTACGATCCATTCTAATTCATTCGTCCGATCCATTCTAATTCATTCGCACGAATGTATCCATTCTAATTCATTCGTACGATCCATTCTAATTCATTCCTACGATCCATTCTAATTCTTTCGCACGAATGTATCCATTCTAATTCATTTGCACAATCCATTCGAATTCATTCCTATGATCCATTCTAATTCATTCGTATGCAAGAATGTATCCATTCTAATTCATTCGCACGATCAATTTTAATTCATTCGTACGATCCATTCTAATTCATTCGCACGAATGTATCCATTCTAATTCATTCGTACAATCCATTCTAATTGATTCGCACGATCCATTCTAATTCATTCGTATGATCCATTCTAATTCATTCCTACGATCTATTCTAATTCATTCGCTCGAATGTATCCATTCTAATTCATTCGTACAATCAATTCTAATTCATTCGAACGATCCATTCTAATTCATTCGTATGATCCATTCTAAGTCATTCCTACGATCTATTCTAATTTATTCGCTCAAATGTATCAATTCTAATCCATTCGTACGATCCATTCTAATTCATTCGTTCGATCCATTCTAATTCATTAACCATTCTAATTCATTCGTACGATCCATTCTAATTCATTCCTACGATCCATTCTAATTCATTCGCACGAATGTATCCATTCTAATTCATTTGCACGATCCATTCTAATTCATTCCTATGATCCATTCTAATTTATTCGTACGATCCATTCTAATTCATTCGCTCGAATGTATCCATTCTAATTCATTCGTACGATCCATTCTAATTCGTTCATACGATCCATTTTAATTCGTTCGTACGATCCATTCTAATTCGTTCGTACGATCCATTCTAATTCATTCGCACGATCCATTCTAATTCATTTGTACGATCCATTTTAATTCATTCGCATGATCCATACTAATTCATTCGTATGAATCATTCGTGCGAATGAATTTGAATGGATCTTACGAATGAATTAGAATGGATCGTGCGAATGAATTTGAATGGATTGTACGAATGAATTAGAATGGATACATTCGTGCGAATTAATTAGAATGGATCGGACGAATGAATTAGAATGGATCGTGCAAATGAATTAGAATAGATCGTGCGAATGAATTATAATGGATCATACAAATGAATTAGAAAGGTTACATTCGAGAGAATGAATTAGAATGGATCGTACGAATGAATTAGAATAGATCATGCGAATGAATTTGAATGGATCTTAAGAATGAATTAGAATGGATCGAACGAATGAATTAGAATGGATACATTCAAGCGAATGAATTAGAATAGATCGTAGGAATGAATTAGAATGGATCATACGAATGAATTAAAACGGATCGTGCGAATGAATTAGAATGGATTGTACGAATGAATTAGAATGGATACATTCGTGCGAATGAATTAGAATGGATCGGACGAATGAATTAGAATGGATCTTACGATTCATTCTAATTCATTCGTACGATCCATTCTAATGCATTCGTACGATTCATTCTAATTCATTCGCACGATCCATTCTAATTCATTCGTATGATCCATTCTAATTCATTCCTACGATCTATTCTAATTCATTCGCTCGAATGTAACCTTTCTAATTAGAATGGATCGTACAAATGAATTAGAAAGGTTACATTCGTGAGAATGAATTAGAATGGATCATACGAATGAATTAGAAAGGATCGTACGAATGAATTAGAATGGATACATTCGTGCGAATGAATTAGAATGGATCGTACGATTCATTCTCGCACGAATGTATCCATTCTAATTCATTCATACAATCCATTCTAATTCATTCGCACGATCCATTCTAATACATTCGTATGATCTATTCTAATTCATTCCTACGAGCTATTCTAATTCATTCGCTCGAATGTATCCATTCTAATTCATTCGTTCGATCCATTCTAATTCATTCGTAAGATCCATTCAAATTCATTCACATGATCCATTCTAATTCATTCGTACGATCCATTCTAATTCATTCTCACGAATGTAACCTTTCTAATTCATTTGTATGATCCATTCTAATCCATTCGTACGATCCATTCTAATCCATTCGTACGATCCATTCTAATTCATTCGCACGAATGTAACCATTCTAATTCATTCATATGATCCATTCTAATTCATTCGTACGATCCATTCTAATTCATTCGTATGATCCATTCTAATTCGTTCATAGGATCCATTCTAATTCATTCGCACGAATGTAACCATTCTAATTCATTCGCACGATCCATTCTAATTCATTCCTACGATCCATTCTAATTCATTCGCACGAGTGTATCCATTCTAATTAATGGATCGTGCAAATGAATTAGAATGGATCGTACGAATGAATTAGAATGGATCGTGCGAATGAATTAGAATGGATCATACAAATGAATTAGAATGGATCGTGCGAATGAATTAGAATGGATCGTGCGAATGAATTAGAATGGATCATTCTAATTCATTCTCACGAATGTAACCTTTCTAATTTATTTGTATGATCCATTCAAATTCATTCGTACGATCCATTCTAATCCATTCGTACGATCCATTCTAATTCATTCGTACGATCCATTCTAATTTATTTGCACGAATGTATTAGAATGGATCGTACGAATGAATTTGAATGGATACATTCGAGCGAATGAATTAGAATGTATCGTACGAATGAATTAGAATGGATCATAGGAATGAATTTGAATGGATCGTGCAAATGAATTAGAATGGATACATTCGTGCAAATGAATTAGAATGGATCATAGGAATGAATTAGAATGGATCGTACGAATGGATTAGAATGGATCGTACGAATGAATTAGAATGGATCGTATGAATGGATTAGAATGGATCGTACAAATGAATTCGAATGGATACATTCGAGCGAATGAATTAGAATGAATGGTACGAATGAATTAGAATGGATCATAGGAATGAATTAGAATGGATCGTGCAAATGAATTAGAATGGATACATTCATGCGAATGAATTAGAATGGATCATAGGAATGAATTAGAATGGATCGAATGAATGAATTAGAATGGTTACATTCGTGCGAATGAATTAGAATGGATCGTACGAATAAATTAGAATGGATCATAGGAATGAATTAGAATGGATCGTGCAAATGAATTAGAATGGATACATTCGTGCGAATGAATTAGAATGGATCGTAGGAATGAATTAGAATGGATCGTACGAATGAATTAGAATGGTTACATTCGTTCGAATGAATTAGAATGGATCGTACGAATGGATTAGAATGGATCGTACGAATGGATTAGAACGCATTGTACGAATGAATTAGAATGGATCATACGAATGGATTAGAATGGATCGTACGAATGAATTAGAATGGATCGTACGAATGAATTAGAATGGATACATTTGAGCGAATGAATTTGAATGGATTGTACGAATGAATTAGAATGGATCATAGGAATGAATTAGAATGAATCGTACGAATGAATTAGAATGGATCGAACGAATGAATTAGAATGGATACATTTGAGGGAATGAATTAGACTAGATCGTAGGAATGAATTAGAATGGATCATACGAATGAATTAGAATGGATCGTGCAAATGAATTAGAATGGATTGTACGAATGAATTAGAATGGATACATTCATGCAAATGAATTAGAATAGATCGGATGAATGAATTAGAATGGATCGTACGATTCATTCTAATTCGTTCATACGATCCATTCTAATTCATTCGTATGATCCATTCTTATTCATTCGTACGATCCATTCTAATTCATTCGCACTATCCATTCTTATTAATTCGCACGATCCATTCTAATTCATTCGTACGATCCATTCTAATTCATTCGCACGAATGTATCCATTCTAATTCATTTGTACGATCCATTCTAATTCATTCGTACAATGGTTCTAATCCATTCGTACGATCCATTCTAATTCATTCCTATGATCCATTGTAATTCATTCGTACGATCCATTCTAATTCATTCGCGCGAATGTATCCATTCTAATTCATTCGTACAATCCATTCTAATTCATTCGCACGATCCATTCTAATTCATTCATATGATCCATTCTTATTCATTCCTACGATCTATTCTAATTCATTCGCTCGAATGTATCCATTCTAATTCATTCGTTCGATCCATTCTAATTCATTCATATGATCCATTCTAATTCATTCGTACGATCCATTCTAATTCATTCGCACGAATGTAACCATTCTTATTCATTCATATGATCCATTCTAATTCATTCGTATGATCCATTCTAATCCATTCATACGATCCATTCTAAACCATTCGTACGATCTATTCTAATTCATTCGCACGAATGTAACAATTCTAATTCATTCGTACGATCCATTCTAATTCATTCCTACAATCCATTCTAATTCATTCGCACGAATGTATCCATTCTAATTCATTCGTACGATCCATTCTAATGCATTCGTACGATTCATTCTAATTCAGTCGCACGATCCATTCTAATTCATTCGTACGATCCATTCTTATTCATTCATACGATCCATTCTAATTCATTCGCACAAATGTAACCTTTCTAATTCATTTGTACGATCCATTCTAATTCATTCCTACGATCTATTCTAATTCATTCGCTCGAATGTATCTATTCTAATTCATTCGTTCGATCCATTCTAATTCATTCGTACGATCCATTCTAATTCATTCATTCAATGCGTTCTAATCCATTCGTATAATCCATTCTAATCCATTCGTACGATCCATTCTAATTCATTCGCACGAATATAACCATTCTAATTCATTCGTACGATCCATTCTAATTCATTCGTACGATCCATTCTAATTCGTTCGTATGATCCATTCTAATTCATTCGTACGATCCATTCTAATTCATTTGTACGATTCATTGTAATTCATTCGTACGATCCATTCTAATCCATTCGTACGATCCATTCTAATGCATTCGTACGATTCATTCTAATTCATTCGCATAAATATATCCATTCTAATTCATTCATACGATCCATTCTAATTCATTCGCACGATCCATTCTAATTCATTCGCACAAATGTATCCATTCTAATTCATTCGTACGATCCATTCTAATGGATTCGTACGATTCATTCCAATTCATTCGTACGATCCATTCTAATTCATTCGTACGATCCATTCTTATTCATTCATACGATCAATTCTAATTCATTCGCACAAATGTAACCTTTCTAATTCATTTGTACGATCCATTCTAATTCATACCTACGATCTATTCTAATTCATTCGCTCCATTGTATCCTTTCTAATTCATTCGTTCGATCGATTCTAATTCATTCGTACGATCCTTTCTAATTTATTCGCACGATCCATTCTAATTCTTTCTTATGATTCATTCTAATTCATTCGCACGAATGTATCCATTCTAGTTCATTCGTACGATCCATTCTAATTCATTCCTACGATCCATTCTAATTCATTCGCACGAATGTATATATTCTAATTCATTCGTACGATCCATTCTAATCCATTCGTACGATCCATTCTAAACCATTCGTATGATCCATTCTAATTAATTCGCACGAATGTAACCATTCTAATTCATTCATACGATCCATTCTAATTAATTCGCACAATCCATTCTAATTCATTCGTACGATCCATTCTAATTCATTCGTATGATCCATTCTAATTCATTCGCACGAATGTATCCATTCTTATTCATTCGTACGATCCATTCTAATTCGTTCATATGATCCATTCTAATTCGTTCGTACGATCCATTCTAATTCATTCATACGATCCATTCTAATCCATTTGTACGATCCATTCTAATTCATTCGCATGAATGTAACCATTCTAATTCATTCGTACGATCCATTCTATTTCATTCGTACGATCCATTCTAATTCATTCGTACGATCCATTCTAATTTATTTGCACGATCCATACTAATCCATTCGTACGATCCATTCTAATTCATTCGTACAAATGTATCTATTCTAATTCATTCGTACAGTGCGTTCTAATCCATTCGTACGATCCATTCTAATCTATTCGTACGATCCATTCTAATCCATTCGTACGATCCATTCTAATTCATTCGTACGATCCATTCTAATCCATTTTAATTCATTCGTACTAATCCATTCGTACGATCCATTCTAATTCATTCGTATGATCAATTCTAATTCATCCGCACGATCCATTCTAATTCATTCGTACGATCCATTCTAATTCATTCGCACGAATGTAACCATTCTAATTCATTCGTACGATCCATTCTAATTCATTCGTACAATCCATTCTAATTCATTCGCACGATCAATTCTAATTAATTCGCATGAATGTATCCATTCTAATTCATTTGCACGATCCATTCAAATTCATTCCTATGATCCATTCTAATTCATTCGTACGATCCATTCTAATTCATTAGCTTGAATGTATCCATTCTAATTCATTTGTACGACTCATTCTAATTCATTCGTACGATCCATTCTAATTCATTCGGTGGATCCATTCTAATTCATTCGTACGATCCATTCTAATTCATTCGCACGATCCATTCTAATTCATTCATACGATCTATTCTAATTCATTCGTATGATCTATTCTAATTCATTCGTACAATGTGTTCTAATCCATTCGTACGATCCATTCTAATTCATTCGTACAATCCATTCTAATTCATTCGCAAGATCCATTCTAATTCATTCGTATGATCCATTCTAATTCATTCCTACGATCTATTCTAATTCATTCGCTCGAATGTATCCATTCTAATTCATTCGTTCGATCCATTCTAATTCATTCGTATGATCTATTCTAATTCATTCACTCGAATGTATCCATTCTAATTCATTCGTACGATCCATTCTTTTTCATTCGTACGATCCATTCTAATTCATTCTCACGAATGTAACCTTTCTAATTCATTCGTACGATTTATTCTAATTTATCCTCATGAATGCAACCTTTCTAATTCATTTGTATGATCGATTCTAATTCATTCGCACGATCCATTCTAATTCATTCGCACGATCCATTCTAGTTCATTCGTACGATCCATTCTAATTCATTCGTATGATTCATTCTAATTCATTCGCACGATCCACTCTAATTCATTCCTACGATCTATTATAATTCATTCGTACGATCCATTCTAATTCATTCGCACGATCCATTCTAATTCATTAGCAGGATCCATTCTAATTCAGTCCTACGATCCATTCTAATTCATTCGCACAAATTTATCGTACGAATGAATTAGAATGGATCATACAAATGAATTAGAAAGGTTACATTCGTGACAATGAATTAGAATGGATCGTACGAATGAATTAGAATGAATCGTACGAATGAATTTGAATGGATCGTACGAATGAATTAGAATGGATCGAACGAATAAATTAGAATGGATACATTCGAGCGAATGAATTAGAATAGATCGTAGGAATGAATTAGAATGGATCATACGAATGAATTAGAATGGATACATTCGTGCGAATGAATTAGAATGGATCGTAGGAATGAATTAGAATGGATCGTACGAATGAACTAGAATGGATACATTCGTGCGAATGAATTAGAATGGATCATATGAAAGAATTAGAATGGATCGTGCGAATGAATTAGAAAGGATCGTACGAATGAATTAGAATGGATATATTCGTGCGAATGAATTAGAATGGATCGTTCGAATGAATTAGACTGGATCGTACGAATAAATTAGAATGGATACATTCATGCAAATGAATTAGAATGGATCGTACGAATGAATTAGAATGGATCGTATGAACGAATTAGAATGGATCGTACGAATGAATTAGAATGGATACATTCGAGCAAATGAATTAGAATAGATCGTGCGAATAAATTAGAATGAATCATACGAATGAATTAGAATAGATATATTCATGCGAATGAATAAGAATGGATCGTACGAATAAATTAGAATGGATCGTGCGAATGAATTAGAATGGATCGTAGGAATGAATTAGAATGGATACATTCGTGCGAATGAATTAGAATGGATCATACTAATGAATTAGAATGGATCGTACGAATGAATTAGAATGGATCGTACGAATGGATTAGAATGGATCGTACGAATGGATTAGAACGCATTGTACGAATGAATTAGAATAGATATATTTGTGCGATTGAATTAGATTCCATCGTACGAATGAATTTGAATGGATTGTACGAATGAATTAGAATGGATCGTACGAATGAATTAGAATGGATCGTGCGAATGAATTAGAATGGATCGTACGAATGAACTAGAATGGATCGTGCGAATGAATTAGAATGGATCGTTCGAATAAATTAGAATGGATACATTTGTGCGAATGAAATAGAATGGATCGTACGAATGAATTAGAATGGATCGTACGAATGAATTAGAATGGATACATTCGAGCGAATGAATTAGAATGGATCATACGAATGAATTAGAATGGATCATAGGAATGAATTATAATGGGTCGTGCAAATGAATTAGAATGGATCGTACGAACGAATTAGAATGGATCGTACGAATGAATTAGAATGGATATATTTGTGCGAATGAATTAGAATGGATCGTACAAATGAATTATAATGGATCGTACGAATGCATTAGAATGGATCATACGAATGAATTAGAATAGATACATTCGAGCGAATGAATTAGAATGGATCGTGCGATGAATTAGAATGGATCATACAAATGAATTAGAATGGATTCTAATCCATTCGTATGATCCATTCTAATCTATTCTAATTCATTCACACAAATGTATCCATTCTAATTCATTCTCACAAATGTAACCTTTCTAATTCATTTGTATGATCCATTCTAATTCATTCGTACGATCCATTCTAATCCATTCGTACGATCCATTCTAATCCATTCGTACGATCTATTCTAATTCATTCGTACAATCCATTCAAATTCATTCTCATAAATATAACCTTTCTAATTCATTTGTACGATCCATTCTAATTCATTCGTACGATCCATTCTAATCCATTCGTACGATCCATTCTAATCCATTCGTACGATCCATTCTAATTCATTCGTACGATCCATTCTAATTCATTCCTACGATCCATTCTAATTCATTCGCACGAATGTATCCATTCTAATTTATTTGCACAATCCATTCTAATTCATTCCTATGATCCATTCTAATTCATTCGTACGATCCATTCTAATTCATTCGTACAATCCATTCTAATTCATTCGTACGATACATTCTAATTCATTCGTACGAATGAATTAGAACTCATTGTACGAATGAATTAGAATGGATCATACGAATGAATTAGAATGGACACATTCATGCGAATGAGTTAGAATGGATTGTACGTATGAATTAGAATGGATCGTGCGAATGAACAAGAATGGATACATACATTCATGCGAATGAATTAGAATGGATCGTATGAATGAGTTATAATAGATATTATGAATGAATTAGAATGGATTGCATGAATGAATTAGAATGGATCATACGAATGAATTGGAATGGATCGTACGAATGAATTAGAATGGATACATTCATGCAAATGAATTAGAATGGATCATACGAACGAATTAGAATGGATCATAAGAATGAATTAGAATGGATCGTGCGAATGAATTAGAATGGATCGTGCGAATGAATTAGAATGGATACATTCGTATAAAGGAATAAGAATGGATCGTGCAAATGAATTAGAATGGATCGTACGAATGAATTAGAATGGATACATCTGTGCGAATGAATTAGAATGGATCGTACGAATGAATTAGAATGAATCATACGAATGAATTAGAATGGATCATATGAATGAATTAGAATACATCATGTGAATGAATTAGAATGGATCGTACGTTTGAATTAGATTGGATTGTGCGAATGAATTACAATGGATACATTCGTGCGAATGAATTAGAATAGATCGTATGAATGAATTAGAATGGATCGTACGAATGAATTAGAATGGATACATTTGTACGAATGAATTAGAATGGATCATACGAATGAATTAGAATGGATCGTACGAATGAATTAGAATCGATAGTGCGAATGAATTAGAATGGATCGTACGAATAAATTAGAATGGATTGTACGAATGAATTAGAATAGATCGTGCAAATGAATTAGAATGGATCGTACGAAAGAATTAGAATGGATCGTACGAATAAATTAGAATAGATCATACGAACGAATTAGAATTGATCGTGCGAATGAATTAGAATGGATCGTACGAATGAATTAGAATGGATACATTTGTGCGATAAATAAGAATGGAGCTTACGAATGAATTAGAATGGACCGTACGAATGAACTAGAATGGATACATTCGTGTGAATGAATTAGAATGGATCATATGAAAGAATTAGAATGGATCGTGCGAATGAATTAGAACGGATCGTGCGAATTAATTAGAATGGATCGTACGAACGAATTAGAATGGATCGTACGAACGAATTAGAATGGATCGTACGAATGAATTGGAGTGGATACATTCGTACGATCCATTCTAATTCATTCGTATGATCCATTCTTATTCATTCGTACGATCCATTCAAATTCATTCGCATGATCCATTCTTATTCATTCGTACGATCCATTCTAATTCATTCTCACGAATGTATCCTTTCTAATTCATTTTTATGATCCATTCTAATTCATTCGTACGATCCATTCTAATCCATTCGTACAATCCATTCTAATCCATTCGTAGGATCTATTCTAATCCATTCGTACGATCCATTCTAATCCATTCGTACGATCCATTCTAATTCATTCTCACAAATATAACCTTTCTAATTCATTTGTACGATCCATTCTATTCCATTCGTACGATCCATCCTAATCCATTCGTACGATCCATTCTAATCCATTCGTACGATCCATTCTAATTCATTCGCACGAATATAACCATTCTAATTCATTCGTACGATCCATTCTAATTCATTCCTACGATCCATTCTAATTCATTCGCACGAATGTATCCATTCTAATTCATTTGCACGATCCATTCTAATTCATTCCTATGATCCATTCTAATTCATTCGTACGATCCATTCTAATTAATTCGCTCAAATGTATCCATTCTAATTCATTCGTACGATCCATTCTAATTCGTTCATACGATCCATTTTAATTCGTTCGTACGATCCATTCTAATTCGTTCGTACGATCCATTCTAATTCATTCGCACGATCCATTCTAATTCATTTGTACGATCCATTTTAATTCATTCGCATGATCCACACTAATTCATTCGTATGAATCATTCGTGCGAATGAATTTTAATGGATCTTACGAATGAATTAGAATGGATCGTGCGAATGAATTTGAATGGATTGTACGAATGAATTAGAATGGATACATTCGTGCGAATTAATTAGAATGGATCGGACGAATGAATTAGAATGGATCGTGCAAATGAATTAGAATAGATCGTGCGAATGAATTAGAATGGATCATACAAATGAATTAGAAAGGTTACATTCGAGAGAATGAATTAGAATGGATCGTACGAATGAATTAGAATAGATCATGCGAATAAATTTGAATGGATCGTAAGAATGAATTAGAATGGATCGAACGAATGAATTAGAATGGATACATTCAAGCGAATGAATTAGAACAGATCGTAGGAATGAATTAGAATGGATCATACGAATGAATTAAAACGGATCGTGCGAATGAATTAGAATGGATTGTACGAATGAATTAGAATGGATACATTCGTGCGAATGAATTAGAATGGATCGGACGAATGAATTAGAATGGATCTTACGATTCATTCTAATTCATTCGTACGATCCATTCTAATGCATTCGTACGATTCATTCTAATTCATTCGCACGATCCATTCTAATTCATTCGTATGATCCATTCTAATTTATTTGCACGAATATACGATCCATTCTAATTTATTCGCAAGAATGTATCCATTCTAATTCATTCGTACAATCCATTCTAATTTATTCGTACAAATGTATTTATTCTAATTCATTCGTACGATCCATTCCAATTCATTCGTAAGATTCATTCTAATTCATTCGTACGATCTATTCTAATTCATTCGCACGAATGTATCCATTCTAATTCATTCGTACAATCCATTCTAATTCATTCGCACGATCCATTCTAATTCATTCGTATGATCCATTCTAATTCATTCCTACGATCTATTCTAATTCATTCGCTCGAATGTATCCATTCTAATTCATTCGTTCGATCCATTCTAATTCATTCGTACGATCCATTCAAATTCATTCGCATGATCCATTCTAATTCATTCGTAGGATCCATTCTAATTCATTCTCACGAATGTAACCTTTCTAATTCATTTGTATGATCCATTCTAATTCATTCGTACGATCCATTCTAATCTATTCGTACGATCCATTATAATTCATTCATAAAATCCATTCAGATTCATTCGCACAAATGTATCCATTCAAATTCATTCGTATGATCCATTCAAATTAATTCGCATGATCCATTCTAATTCAGTCGTATGAATGTATAGATCGTGCGAATGAATTAGAATGGATCGGACGAATGAATTAGAAAGGTTACATTCGTGAGAATGAATTTGAATGGATCGTACGAATTAATTAGAATGGATCGTAGGAATGAATTTGAATTGATACATTTCTGCGAATGAATCTGAATGGATTGTATGAATGAATTACAATGGATCGGACGAATGAATTAGAATGGATCGTACGAATGAATTAGAAATGAATTAGAATGGATCGTACGAATGAATTAGAATGGATACATTCGAGCGAATGAATTAAAATGGATCGTACGAATGAATTAGAATGGATCATAGGAATGAATTAGAATAGATCGTGCAAATGAATTAGATACATTCGTGCGAATGAATTAGAATGGATCGTAGGAATGAATTAGAATGGATCGTACGAATGAATTAGAATGGTTACATTCGTGTGAATGAATTAGAATGGATCGTACGAATGAATTAGAATGGATTGTGCGAATGAATTAGAATGGATTGTACGAATGAACTAGAATGGATACATTCGTGCGAATGAATTAGAATAGATCATATGAAAGAATTAGAATGGATCGTACAAATGAATTAGAATGGATCGTACGAATGAATTAGAATGGATCATGCTAATGAATTAGAATGGATTGTACGAATGAATTAGAAAGGATACATTTATGCGAATGAATTAGAATGGATCGTGCGAATGAATTAGAATGGATCGTACGAATGAATTAGAATAGATATATTTATGCGAATGAATTAGAATGGATCGAACGAATGAATTAGAATGGATACATTTGTGTGAATGAATTCGAATGGATCGTGCGAATGAATTAGAATGGATCGTATGAATGAATTAGAATGGTTACATTGGTGTGAATGAATTAGAATGGATCGTACGAATGAATTAGAATGGATCGAACGAATGAATTAGAATGGATACATTCGAGCGAATGAATTAGTTTGGATCGTACGAATGAATTAGAATGGATCCACCGAATGAGTTAGAATAGATCATGCGAATGAATTAGAATGGATCGTACGAATGAATTAGAATGGATACATTCGTGCGAATGAGTTAGAGTGGATCATACGAATGAATTAGAATGGATCGTACGAATGAATTAGAATGGATTGTGCGAATGAATTAGAATGGATCGTATGAATTAATAAGAATGGATCGTACGAATGAATTAGAATGGATCGTGCGAATGAATTAGAATGGATCGTATATTCGTGCAAATAAATTAGAATGGATCGTACAAATGAATAAGAATGGATCGTACGAATGAGTTAGAATGGATCGTGCGAATGAATTAGAATGGATCGTATGAATGAATTAAAATGGATCCACCGAATGAGTTAGAATGGATCATACGAATGAATTAGAATGGATCGTACGAATGAATTAGAATGGATTGTGCGAATGAATAAGAATGGATTCATGCGAATGAAATAGAATAGATCGTACGAATGAATTAGAATGGATCATACAAATGAATTAGAAAGGTTACATTTGTGAGAATTAATTAGAATGGATCGTATGAACGAATTAGAATGGATCGTACGAATGAATTAGAATGGATATATTCAAGCGAATGAATTAGAATAGATCGTAGGAATGAGTTAGAATGGATCATACGAATCAATTAGAATGGATCGTACGAATGAATTAGAATGGATCATGCGGATGAATTAGAATGGATCGTACGAATGAATTAGAATGGATCGTGCGAATGAATTAGAATGAATCGTACGAATGCATTAGAATGGATCGTACGAATGAATTAGAATGAATCGTACGATCCATTCTAATTCATTCGTCCGATCCATTCTAATTCATTCGCACGAATGTATCCATTCCAATTCATTCATACAATCCATTCTAATTCATTTGCACGATCCATTCTAATTCATTCGTACGATCCATTCTAATTCGTTCATACGATCCATTCTAATTCATTCGTACGATCAATTCTAATTTATTCGTACGATCCATTCTAATTCATTCGTTCGATCAATTTTAATTCATTCGTACGATCCAATCTAATTCATTCTGACAAATGTAACCTTTCTAATTCATTTGTACGATCCATTCTAATTCACGATCCGTTCTAATTCATTCGTACGAATGTATCCATTCTAATTCATTCGTACGATCCATTCTAATTAATTCACACGAATGTAACCATTCTAATTCATTCATACGAATGAATGCATTAGAATGGATCGTACGAACTCATTGTACAAATGAATTAGAATGGATCGTACGAATGAATTAGAATGGATCGTGCGAATGAATTAGAATTGATCGTACGAATGGATTAGAATGGATCCATTCATGCAAATGAATTAGAATGGATCGTACAAATGAATTAGAATGGATCATACGAATGAATTAGAATGGATCGTGCGAATGAATTAGAATGGATCGTGCGAATGAATTAGAATGGATACATTCGTACAAATGAATTAGAATGGATCGTACGAATGAATTAGAATGGATCATATGAATGAATTAGAATGGATACATTTGTACGAATGAATTAGAATAGATACATTTGTGCGAATGAATTAGATTGCATCGTACGAATGAATTAGAATGGATCATAGGAATGAATTAGAATGGATACATTCATGCGAATGAATTACAATGGATCATAGGAATGAATTAGAATGGATCATACGAATGGATTAGAATAGATCGTACGAATGGATTAGAATGGATCGTACGAATGAATTAGATGGATCATACAAATGAATTAGAAAGGTTACATTCATGAGAATGAATTAGAATGGATCGTACGAATGAATTAGAATGGATCATGCGAATGAATTTGAATGAATCGTACGAATGAATTAGAATGGATCGAACGAATGAATTAGAATGGATATATTTGTGCGAATGAATTAGAATGGATCGTACGAATGAATTAGAATGGATCGTACAAATGAATTAGAAAGGTTACATTTGTGAGAATGAATGAGAATGGATCGTACGAATGAATCAGAATAGATCGTTCGAATGAATTAGAATGGATCGTACGAATAAATTAGAATGGATCGTACGAATGAATTAGAATGGATCGTATGAACGAATTAGAATGGATCGTACGAATGAATTAGAATGGATACATTCGAGCGAATGAATTAGAATAGGTCGTAGGAATGAATTAGAATGGATCATACGAATGAATTAGAATGGATCGTACGAATGAATTAGAATGGTTACATTCGTACGATCCATTCTAATCCATTCGTACAATCCATTCTAATTCATTCGCACGATCCGATCCATTCTAATCCATTCGTACGATCCATTCTAATTCATTCGTGCGATACATTCTAATTCATTCTCACAAATGTAACCTTTATAATTCATTTGTACGATCCATTCTAGTTCATTCGTACGATCCATTCGAATCCATTCGTACGATCCATTCTAATATGTTCGTACGATCCATTCTAATTCATTCGCACGAATGTAACCATTCTAATTCATTCGTACGATTCAATCTAATTCATTCGCACGATCCATTCTAATTCATTCGCATAAATATATCCATTCTAATTCATTCGTATGATCTATTCTAATCCATTCGAATGTATCCATTCTAATTCATTCGTACGATCCATTCTAATTCATTCGTATGATCCATTCTAATTCATTCCTACGATCTATTCTAATTCATTCGCTCGAATGTATCCATTCTAATTCATTCTAATTCTAATTAGAATGGATCATACGAATGAATTATAATGGATCCTATGAATGGATTAGAATGGATCATAGGAATGAATTAGAATGGATCGTGCGAATGAATTAGAATGGATCGTACGATGAATTAGAATTGATCCACCGAATGAGTTAAAATGGATCATACGAATAAATTAGAATGGATCGTACGAATGAATTAGAATGGATTGTGCGAATGAATTAGAATAGATCGTATGAATGAATTAGAATGGATCCACTAAATGAGTTAGAATGGATCATACGAATGAATTAGAATGGATCGTACGAATGAATTAGAATGGATTGTGCGAATGAATTAGAATAGATCGTATAAATGAATTAGAATGGAACGTACGAATGAATTAGAATAGCTCATACGAATGAATTAGAATGAATCGTATGAATGAATTTGAATGGTTACATTCGTGCGAATGAATTAGAATGGATCATACGAATGAATTAGAATGGATCGTACGAATGAATTAGAATATATCGTACGAATGAATTAGAATGGATACATTCGAGCGAGTGAATTAGAATTGGAATGGATCGTACGAATGAATTAGAATACATCATGTGAATGGATTAGGATGGTTCGTACGTTTGAATTAGATTGGATTGTGCGAATGAATTAGAATGGATACATTCTAATTCATTCGCACGATCCATTCTAATTCATTATTATGATCCATTCTAATCCATTCGTACGATCCATTCTAATTCATTCGTATGATCCATTCAAATTAGAATTAGAATGAATTAGAATGGATACATTCGAGCGAATGAATTAGAATAGATCGTTGGAATGAATTAGAATGGATCATACGAATGAATTAGAATGGATCGTACGAATGAATTATAATTGATACATTCGAATGGATTAGAATGGATCGTACGAATGAATTAGAATGGATATATTTATGCGAATGAATTAGAATGGATCGTGCGAATGAATTAGAATGAATCGTACGAATGAATTAAAATGGTTACATTCGTGCGAATGAATTAGAATGGATCGTACGAATGAATTAGAATGGATCGTATGAATAATTCATTCGTACGATCCATTCTAATTCATTCGTACGATCCATTCTAATCCATTCGTACGATCCATTCTAATCCATTCGTACGATCCATTCTAATTCATTCGCACGAATGTAACCATTCTAATTCATTCGTACGATTCATTCTAATTCATTCGCACGATCCATTCTAATACATTCGCATAAATATATCCATTCTAATTCATTCGTACGATCCATTCTAATCCATTCGAATGTATCCATTCTAATTCATTCGTACGATCCATTCTAATTCATTCGTATGATCCATTCTAATTCATTCCTATGATCTATTCAAATTCATTCGCTCGAATGTATCCGTTCTAATTCATTCTAATTCTAATTAGAATGGATCATACGAATGAATTAGAATGGATCGTACGAATGGATTAGAATGGATCATAGGAATGAATTAGAATGGATCGTGCGAATGAATTAGAATGGATCGTACGAATGAATTAGAATGGATCCACCGAATGAGTTAGAATGGATCATACGAATGAATTAGAATGGATCGTACGAATGAATTAGAATGGATTGTGTGAATGAATTAGAATAGATCGTATGAATGAATTAGAATGGATCCACCGAATGAGTTAGAATGGATCATACGAATGAATTAGAATGGATCGTACGAATGAATTACAATGGATTGTGCGAATGAATTAGAATAGATCGTATGAATGAATTAGAATGGATCGTACGAATGAATTAGAATAGCTCATACGAATGAATTAGAATGAATCGTACGAATGAATTAGAATGGTTACATTCATGCGAATGAATTAGAATGGATCATACGAATGAATTAGAATGGATCGTACGAATGAATTAAAATAGATCGTACGAATGAATTAGAATGGATACATTCGATCGAATGAATTAGAATGGATCGTACGAATGAATTAGAATGGATCATACGAATGAATTAGAATGGATCGTACGAATTTATTAGAATTGGAATGGATCGTACGAATGAATTAGAATGGATCGTACGTTTGAGTTAAATTGGATTGTGCGAATGAATTAGAATGGATACATTCGTGCGAATGAATTAGAATAGATCGTAGGAATGAATTAGAATGGATCATACGAATGAATTAGAATGGATCGTACGAATGAATTAGAATGGATACATTCGAATGGATTAGAATGGATCGTACGAATGAATTAGAATGAATATATTTATGCGAATGAATTAGAATGGATCGTGCGAATGAATTAGAATGAATCGTACGAATGAATTAGAATAGTTACATTCGTGCGAATGAATTAGAATGGATCGTACGAATGGATTAGAATGGATCGTACGAATGGATTAGAATAGATCGTACGAATGAATTAGAATGGATCGTACAAATGAATTAGAAAGGTTACATTTGTGAGAATGAATTAGAATGGATCGTACGAATGAATTAGAATGGATCGGATCGTGCGAATGAATTAGAATGGATCGTACGAATGGATTAGAATGGATCGTACGAATGTTACCATTCTAATTCATTCGTACGATCCATTCTAATTCATTCGTATGATCCATTCTAATTCATTCATACGATCTATTCTAATTCATTCGCTCGAATGTATCCATTCTAATTCATTCGTACGATCCATTCTAATTCGTTCATACGATCCATTGTAATTCATTCCTACGATCCATTCTAATTTATTCATACGATCCATTCTAATTCATTCGTACGATCCATTCTAATTCATTCGTACGATCCATTCTAATTCATTCTCACAAATGTAACCTTTCTAATTCATTTGTACGATCCATTCTAATTCATTCGCATGATCCATTCTAATTCATTCGTACGATCCATTCTAATTCATTCGCACGATCCATTCTAATTCTTTCATATGATCCATTCTAATTCATTCGCACGAATGTATCCATTCTAATTCATTTGCACGATCCATTCTAATTCATTCCTATGATCCATTCTAATTCATTCCTATGATCCATTCTAATTCATTCGCTCGAATGTATCCATTCTAATTCATTCGTACACATTTGTGCGAATGAATTAAAATGGATCCACCGAATGAGTTAGAATGGATCATACGAATGAATTAGAATGGATTGTGCGAATGAATTAGAATAGATCGTATGAATGATTTAGAATGGATCCACCGAATGAGTTAGAATGGATCATACGAATGAATTAGAATGGATCGTACGAATGAATTACAATGGATTGTGCGAATGAATTAGAATAGATCGTATGAATGAATTAGAATAGATCGTACGAATGAATTAGATAAGCTCATACGATTGAATTAGAATGAATTAGAATGGTTACATTCGTGCGAATGAATTAGAATGGATCATACGAATGAATTAGAATGGATCGTACGAATGAATTAGAATAGATCGTACGAATGAATTAGAATGGATACAGTCGATCGAATGAATTAGAATGGATCGTACGAATGAATTAGAATGGATCATACGAATGAACTAGAATGGATCGTACGAATGAATTAGAATTGGAACGGATCGTACTAATGAATTAGAATACATCATGTGAATGAATTAGAATGGATCGTACGTTTGAATTAGATTGGATTGTGCGAATGAATTAGAATGGATACATTCGTGCCATTGAATTAGAATAGATCGTTGGAATGAATTAGAATGGATCATACGATTGAATTAGAATGGATCGTACGAATGAATTAGAATGGATACATTCTAATGGATTAGAATGGATCATACGAATGAATTAGAATGGATATATTTATGCGAATGAATTAGAATGGATCGTGCGAATGAATTAGAATGAATCGTACGAATGAATTAGAATGGTTACATTCATGCGAATGAATTAGAATGGATCGTACGAATGGATTAGAATGGATCGTACGAATGGATTAGAATGGATCGTACGAATGAATTAGAATGGATCGTACAAAAGAATTAGAAAGGTTACATTTGTGAGAATGAATTAGAATGGATCGTACGAATGAATTAGAATGGATCGTATGAATGGATTAGAATGGATCGGATCGTGCGAATGAATTAGAATGGATCGTACGAATGGATTAGAATGGATCGTACGAATGTAACCATTCTAATTCATTCGTACGATCCATTCTAATTTATTCGTATGATCCATTCTAATTCATTTCTACGATCTATTCTAATTCATTCGCTCGAATGTATCCATTCTAATTCATTCGTACGATCGATTCTAATTCGTTCATACGATCCATTCTAATTCATTCGTACGATCAATTCTAATTTATTCGTACGATCCATTCTAATTCATTCGTACGATCTATTCTAATTCATTCGTACGATCCATTCTAATTCATTAACGATCCATTCCAATTCATTCGCTCAAATGTATCCATTCTAATTCATTCGTACGATCTATTCTAATTTATTCATAGGATCCATTCTAATCCATTCGTATGATCCATTATAATTCATTCGTACAAATGAATTAGAATGGATCGTACAAATGAATTAGAATGGATTGTACGAATGGATTAGAACGCATTGTACGAATGAATTAGAATGGATCGTACGAATGGATTAGAATGGATCGTACTTCCTACGAATGAGTTAGAATGGATCATACGAATGAATTAGAATGGATCATATGAATGAATTAGAATGGATCATACGAATGAATTAGAATGGATCATATGAATGAATTAGAATGGTTACATTCGTGCAAATGAATTAGAATGGATCGTACGAATAGATTAGAATGGATCGTACGAATGGATTAGAACTCATTGTACGAATGAATTAGAATAGATACATTTGTGCGAATGAATTAGATTGCTTCGTACGAATGAATTTGAAAGGATTGTACGAATGAATTAGAATGGATCGTACGAATGAATTTGAATGGATCATACCAATGAATTAGAATAGATATATTCATGCGAACGAATTAGAATGGATCATACGAACGAATTAGAATGGATCGTATGAACGAATTAGAATGGATCGTATGAATGAATTAGAATGGATATATTCGTGCGAATGAATTAGAATGGATCGAACGAATGAATTAGAATGGATCGTACGAATGAATTAGAATGGATCGTACGAATGAATTAGAATGGATCGTACAAATGAATTAGAAAGGTTACATTTGTGAGAATGAATTAGAATGGATCGTACGAATGGATTAGAATGGATCGTACGAATGGATTAGAATAGATCGTACGAATGGATTAGAATGGATCATACAAATGAATTAGAAAGGTTACATTCGTGAGAATGAATTAGAATGGATCGTGCGAATGAATTAGAATTGATCATACGAATGAATTAGAATGGATCGTACGAATGAATAATAATGGATCGTACGAATGAATTAGAATAGATACATTCGAGCGAATGAATTAGAATAGATCGTAGGAATGAATTAGAATGGATCATACGAATGAATTAGAATGGATCGTATGAATGAATTAGAATGGATCGTACGAATTAATTAGAATGGATACATTCGTGCAAATGAATTAGAATGGATCATACGAATGAATTAGAATGGATCGTACGAATGAATTAGAATGGATCGTATGAGTGAATAAGAATCGATCGTACGAATGAATTAGAATGGATTGTACGAATGAATTAGAATAGATATATTCGTGCGAATGAATTAGAATCGATCGGACGAATGAATTAGAATGGATCGGACGATTCATTCTAATTCATTCGTACGATCCATTCTAATGCATTCGTATGATTCATTCTAATTCATTCACACGATCCATTCTAATTCATTCGTATGATGCATTCTAATTTATTTGCACGAATATATGATCCATTCTAATTTATTCGCAAGAATGTATCCATTCTAATTCATTCGTACAATCCATTCTAATTTATTCGTACAAATGTATCTATTCTAATTCATTCGAACGATCCATTCTAATTCATTCGTACGATTCATTCTAATTCATTCGTACGATCCATTCTAATTCATTCATACGATCCATTCTAATTCATTCGCCCGAATGTATCCATTCTAATTAATTCGTACGATCCATTCTAATTCATTCATACGATCCATTCTAATTTATTCGTATGATACATTCTAATTCATTCCTACGATCTATTCTAATTCATTCGCTCGAATGTATCCATTCTAATTCATTCGTACGATCCATTCTTATTGATTCGTACGATCCACTCTAATTCATTCTTATGATCAATTCTAATTCATTCGCACGATCCATTCTAATTCATTCTCACGAATGTAACCATTCTAATTCATTTGTATGATCCATTCTAATTCATTCGTACGATCCATTCTAATTCATTCGTACGATCCATTCTAATCCATTCGTTCGATCCATTCTAATTCATTCGTACGATCCATTCTAATTCATTCTCACATATGCAACCTTTCTAATTCATTTGTACGATCCATTCTAATTCATTCGTACGATCCATTCTAATCCATTCATACGATCCATTCTAATCCATTTGTACGATCCATTCTAATTCTTTCGCACAAATGTAACCATTCTAATTCATTTGTACGATCCATTCTAATTCATTCCTACGAATGAGTTAGAATGAATCATACGAATGAATTAGAATGGATCGTACAAATGAATTAGAATGGATCGAATGAATGAATTAGAATGGATACATTCGAGCGAATGAATTAGAAAAGATCGTAGGAATGAATTAGAATGGATCATACGAATGAATTAGAATGGATCGTGCGAATGAATTAGAATGGATTGTACGAATGAATTAGAATGGAGACATTCGTGCGAATGAATTAGAATGGATCGTACGAATGAATTAGAATGGATCGTGCGAATGAATTAGAATGAATCGTACAAATGTATTAGAATAGATACATTCGTGCGAATGAATTAGAATGGATCGTACGAATGAATTAGAATGGATCGTGCGAATGAATTAGAATGGATCGTACGAATGAATTAGAATGGATCGTGCGAATGAATTAGAATGGATCGTACGAATGAATTAGAATGGTTACATACAAATGAATTAGAAAGGTTACATTCGTGAGAATGAATTAGAATGGATCGTACGAATGAATTATAATGGATCGTACGAATGAATTAGAATGGATACATTCGAGCGAATGAATTAGAATGGATCGTACGAATGAATTAGATTGGATCATAGGAATGAATTAGAATGGATCGTGCAAATGAATTAGAAAGGATCGTACGAATGGATTAGAATGGATCGTACGAATGAATTACAATGGATCATGCAAATGAATTAGAAAGGTTACATTCGTGAGAATGAATTAGAATGGATCGTGCGAATGAATTAGAATGGATCGTGCGAATGAATTAGAATGGATCATACGAACGAATTAGAATGGATCGTACGAACGAATTAGAATGGATCCTGTGAATGATTTAGAATGGATCGTACGAATGAATTAGAATGGATCGTGCGAATGAATTAGAATGAATCATACGAATTCATTAGAATGGATCGTACGAATGAATTAGAATGAATCATACGATCCATTCTAATTCATTCGTCCGATCCATTCTAATTCATTCGCACGAATGTATCCATTCCAATTCATTTGTACAATCCATTCTAATTCATTCGCACAATCCATTCTAATCCATTCTAATTCATTCGCTCGAATGTATCCATTCTAATTCATTCGTTCGATCCATTCTAATTCATTCGTACGATCCATTCAAATTCATTCCTATGGTCCATTCTAATTCATTCGTACGATCCACTCTAATTCATTCTCACGAATGTAACCTTTCTAATTCATTTGTATGATCCATTCTAATTCATTCGTTCGATCCATTTTAATCCATTCGTACGATCCATTCTAATCCATTCGTACGATAGATTCTAACTCATTCTCAAAAATGTAACATTTCTAATTCATTTGTACGATCCATTCTAATTCATTCGTACGATCCATTCTAATCCATTCATACGATCCATTCTAATCCATTCGTACGATCCATTCTAATTCATTTGCACGAATGTAACCATTCAAATTCATTCGTACGATCCATTCTAATTCATTCCTACGATCTATTCTAATTCATTCCAACGATCCATTCTAATTCATTCTAATTCATTCATATGATCCATTTTAATTCATTCCTACGATCTATTCTAATTCATTCGCTCGAATGTATCCATTCTAATTCATTCGTTCGATCCATTCTAATTCATTCGTACGATCCATTCAAATTCATTCGCAAGATCCAGTCTAATTCATTCGTACGATCCAATCTAATTCATACTCACGAATATAACCTTTCTAATTCATTCGTACGATCCATTCTAATCCATTCGTATGATCCATTCTAATCCATTCGTACGATCCATTCTAATTCATTCGTACGATCCATTCTAATTCATTCTCACAAATGTAACCTTTCTAATTCATTCGTACGATCCATTCTAATCTATTTGTACGATCCATTCTAATCCATTCGTACGATCCATTCTAATTCATTCGCACGAATGTAACCATTTTAATTCATTCGTACGATCCATTCTAATTCATTCCTACGATCCATTCTAATTCATTCGCACGAATGTATCCATTCTAATTCATTTGCACGATCCATTCTAATTCATTCCTATGATCCATTCTAATTCATTCGTACGATCCATTCTAATTCATTCGCTCGAATGTATCCATTCTAATTCATTCGTACGATCCATTCTAATTCGTTCGTACGATCCATTCTAATTCATTTGCACGATCCATTCTAATTCATTTGTACGATCCATTTTAATTCATTCGCATGATCCATTCTAATTCATTCGTATGATACATTCGTGCGAATGAATTAGAATGGATCGTACGAATGAATTAGAATGGATCGTACGAATGAATTAGAATAAATCATGCGAATAAATTAGAATGGATCATACGAATGAATTATAATAGATATATTCATGCGAATGAATTAGAATGGATCGTACGAATGAATTAGAATGGATCGTGCGAATGAATTAGAATGGATCGTATGAATAAATTAGAATGGATCGTACGAATGAATTAAAATGTATACATTTGTGCGAATGAATTAGAATGAATCATACGATTGAATTTTAATAGATCGTATGAATGAATTAGAATAGATACATTTGTGCGAATGAATTAGATTGCATCGTACGAATGAATTTGAATAGATTGTACGAATGAATTAGAATGGATCGTACGAATGAATTAGAATGGATCATGCGAATGAATTAGAATAGATCGTACGAATGAATTAGAATAGATCGTACGAATAAATTAGAATGGATCGTGCGAATGAATTAGAATGGATCGTACGAATGAATTAGAATGGATCAACCGAATGAGTTAGAATGGATCATACGAATGAATTAGAATGGATCGTACGAATGAATTAGAATGGATTGTGCGAATGAATTAGAATGGATACATTCGTGCGAATGAATTTGAATAGAATGTAAGAATGAATTAGAATGGATCGTAATAATGAATTAGAATGGATCCATTCGTACAAATGAATTAGAATGGATCGTAAGAATGGATTAGAATGGATCGTACGAATGGATTAGAACACATTGTACGAATAAATTAGAATGGATCGTACGAATGGATTAGAATGGATCGTACGAATGAATTAGAATGGATCGTACGAATGAATTAGAATGGATCGTATGAATGAATTAGAATGGATCGTGCAAATGAATTCGAATGGATACATTCCTGCGAATGTATTAGAGTGGATCTTAGGAATGAATTAGAATGCATCGTACGAATGAATTAGAATGGTTACATTAGTGCGAATGAATTAGAATGGATCATACGAATGGATTAGAATGGATTGTACGAATGGATTAGAATGGATCATACGAATGAATTAGAATGGATAGTACAAATGAATTACAAAGATTACATTTGTGAGAACGAATTAGAATGGATCGTATGAATGCATTAGAATGGATCATACAAATGGATTAGAATGGATCGTACAAATGGATTAGAATGGATCGTACGAATGAATTAGAATGGATGATACAAATGAATTAGAAAGGTTACATTCGTGAGAATGAATTAGAATGGATCGTACGAATGAATTAGAACGGATCATGAGAATGAATTTGAATAGATCGTATGAATGAATTAGAATAGATCGAACGAATGAATTAGAATAGATACATTCGAGCGAATGAATTAGAATAGATCGTGGGAATGAATTAGAATGGATCATACGAATGAATTAGAATGGATCGTGCGAATGAATTAGAAAGGATTGTACGAATGAATTAGAATGGATACATTCGTGCGAATGAAATAGAATGGATCAGACGAATGAATTAGAATGGATCGTACGATTCATTCTAATTCATTCATACGATTCATTTTAATGCGTTCGTACGATTCATTCTAATTCATTCGCACGATCCATTCTAATTCATTCGTACGATCCATTCTAATTCATTCATACGATCCATTCTAATTCATTCGTACGATCCATTCTAATTCATTCGTACAAATGTAACCATTCTAATTCATTCGTACGATCCATTCTAATTCATTCCTACGATCCATTCTAATTCATTCGCACGAATGCATCCATTCTAATTCATTTGCACGATCCATTCTAATTCATTCCTATGATCCATTCTAATTCTTTCGTACGATCCTTTCTAATTCATTCGCTCGAATGTATCCATTCTAATTCATTCGTACGATCCATTCTAATTCGTTCATACGATCCATTCTAATTCATTCGCACGATCCATTCTAATTCATTCTAACGAATGTAACCTTTCTAATTCATTTGTATGATCCATTCTAATTCATTCGTACGATCCATTCTAATCCATTCGTACAATCCATTCTAATTCATTTGCACGATCCATTCTAATTCATTCCTATGATCCATTCTAATTCATTCGTACGATCCATTCTAATTCATTCGCTCGAATGTATCCATTCTTATTCATTCATACGATCCATTCTAATTTATTCGTACGATCCATTCTAATTCATTCTCACGAATATAACCTTTCTAATTCATTTGTATGTATCCATTATAATTCATTCATACGATCCATTCTAATTTATTCGCACGATCCATTCTAATTCATTCGTACGATCCATTCTAATTCATTCGCACGATCCATTCTAATTCATTCGTACGATCCATTCTAATTCATTCGCACGAATGTATCCATTCTAATGCATTCGTACGATTCATTCTAATTCATTCGCACGATCCATTCTAATTCATTCATACGATCCATTCTAATTCATTCGTCCGATCCATTCTAATTCATTCGTCCGATCCATTCTAATTCATTCGCACGAATATATCCATTCTAATTCATTCGTACAATCCATTCTAATTCATTCGCACGATCCATTCTAATTCATTCGTATGATCCATTCTAATTCATTCCTACGATCTATTCTAATTCATTCGCTCGAATGTATCCATTCTAATTAATTCGTTCGATCCATTCTAATTCATTTGTACGATCCATTCTAATTCATTCGTATGATCCATTTTAACTCATTCGTAGGAATGAATTAGAATGGTTACATTCGTGCGAATGAATTAGAATGGATCATACGAATGGATTAGAATGGATCGTACGAATGGATTAGAATGGATCGTACAAATGAATTAGAAAAATTACATTTCTGAGAATGAATTAGAATGGATCGTACGAATAAATTAGAATGGATCGTACGAATGGATTAGAATGGATCGTACGAATGGATTAGAATGGATCATACAAATGAATTTGAAAGGTTACATTCGTGGGAATGAATTAGAATGGATCGTGCGAATGAATTAGAATTAATCATACGAATGAATTAGAATGGATCGTACAAATGAATAAGAATGGATCGTACGAATGAATTAGAATGGATACATTCGAGCGAATGAATTAGAATAGATCGTAGGAATGAATTAGAATGGATCATACGAATGAATTAGAATGGATCGTATGAATGAATTAGAATGGATCGTACGAATTAAATAGAATGGATACATTCGTGCGAATGAAATAGAATGGATCGAACGAATGAATTAGAATGGATCGTACAAATGAATTAGAATGAATCGTACGAATGAATTAGAATGGATCGTACGAATGAATTAGAATGGATACATTTGTACGAATAAATTAGAATGGATTGTACGAATGAATTAGAATGGATACATTCTTGCGAATAAATTAGAATGGATCGTATATTCGTGCAAATAAATTAGAATGGATCATACGAATGAATTAGAATGGATCGTGCGAATGAATTAGAATGAATCGTACGAATGCATTAGAATGGATCGTATGAATGAATTAGAATGAATCGTACGATCCATTCTAATTCATTCGTCCGATCCATTCTAATTCATTCGCCCGAATGTATCCATTCTAATTCATTCGTACAATCCATTCTAATTCATTCGCACGATCCATTCTAATTCATTCGTATGATCCATTCTAATTCATTCCTACGATCTATTCTAATTCATTCGCTCGAATGTGTCCATTCTAATTCATTCGTTCGATCCATTCTATTCTAATTCATTCGTTCGATCCATTCTAATCCATTCATACGATCCATTCTAACTCATTCTCTCAAATGTAACCTTTCTAATTCATTTGTACTATCCATTCAATTTCATTCGTACGATCCATTCTAATCCATTCGTACGATCCATTCTAATCCATTCGTCCGATCCATTCGAATTCATTCGCACGTATGTAACCATTCAAATTCATTCGTACGATCCATTCTAATTCATTCCTATGATCCATTCTAATTCATTCGCACGAATGAATCCATTCTAATTCATTTGCACGATCCATTCTAATTCATTCCGATGATCCATTCTAATTCATTTATACGATCCATCTAATTCATTCGCTCGAATGTATCCATTCTAACTCATTCGTACGATCCATTCTAATTCGTTCATACGATCCATTCTAATTTGTTCGTACGATCCATTCTAATTCATTCGTACGATCCATTCTAATCCATTTGTACGATCCATTCTAATTCATTCGTACAAATGAATTTGAATGGATCGTATGAATGAATAAGAATGGATCGTACGAACGAATTAGAATGGATCGTGCGAATAAATTAGAATGAATCATACGAATGAATTATAATGGATACATCCGAGCAAATGAATTAGAATGGATCGTACGAATGAATTAGAATGGATCATAGGAATGAATTAGAATGGATCATGCAAATGAATTAGAATGGATACTTTCGTGCGAATGAATTAGAATGGATCGTAGGAATGAATTAGAATGGATCGTACGAATGAATTAGAATGGTTACATTCGTGCGAATGAATTAGAATGGATCGAACGAATGAATTAGAATGGATCGTGCGAATGAATTAGAATTGATCATACGAATGAATTAGAATGGATCGTACGATCCATTCTTATTCATTCGCACGATCCATTCTAATTCATTCGTACGATCCATTCTAATTCATTCGCAAGAATGTAACCATTTTAATTCAGTCGTACGATCCATTCTAATTCATTCCTACGATCCATTCTAATTCATTCGCAAGAATGTATCCATTCTAATTCATTTGCACGATCCATTCTAATTCATTCCTATGATCCATTCTAATTCATTCGTACGATCCATTCTAATTCATTCGCTCGAATGTAGCCATTCTAATTCATTCGTACGATCCATTCTAATTCGTTCATACGATCCATTCTAATTCGTTCGTACGATCCATTCTAATTCGTTCATACGATCCATTCTGATTCTTTCGCGATCCATTCTAATTCATTCGCACGATCCATTCTAATTCATTCTCACAAATGTAACCTTTCTAATTCATTTGTATGGTCTATTCTAATTCATTAGTACGATCCATTCTAATCCATTCGTACGATCCATTCTAATTTATTTGCACGATCCATTCTAATTCATTCCTACGATCCATTCTAATTCATTCGCACGATCCATTCTAATTCATTCGCTCGAATGTATCCATTCTAATTCATTCGTACGATCCATTCTAATTCATTCGTACGATCCATTCTAATTCATTCTCACGAATGTAACCTTTCTAATTCATTTGTATGTATCCATTCTAATTCATAAGTACGATCCATTCTAATTCATTTGTACGATCCATTCTAATTAATTCGCACGATCCATTCTAATTCATTCGTCCGATCCATTCTAATTCATTCGCACGAATGTATCCATTCTAATTCATTCGTACAATCCATTCTAATTCATTCATATGATCCACTCTAATTCATTCCTATGATCTATTCTAATTCATTCGCTCGAATGTATCCATTCTAATTCATTCGTTCGATCCATTCTAATTCATTCGTACAATCCATTCAAATTTATTCGCATGATCCATTCTAATTCATTCGTACGATCCATTCTAATACATTCATACGATCCATTCTAATTCATTCGTACGATCTAATTCATTCGTACGATCCATTCTAATTCATTCGTACGATCGATTCTAATTCATTCGCACGATCCATTCTAATTCATTCGTATGATCCATTCTAATTTATTCGTTCAAATATACCCATTCTAATTCATTCGTACGATCCATTCTAATTCATTCGCACGATCCATTCTAATTCATTCACATAAATGTATCCATTCTAATTCATTTGGACGATCCATTCTAATTCATTCCTATCATCCATTCTAATTCATTCGTACGATGCATTCTAATTCATTCGCTCGAATGTATCCATTCTAATTCATTCGTATGATCCATTCTAATTCGTTCATACGATCCATTCTAATTCGTTCGTATGATCCATTCTAATTCGTTCGTGCGATCCATTCAAATTCATTCGTATTATCCATTCTAATTCATTCCTTCGATCTATTCTAATTCATTCGCTCGAATGTATCCATTCTATTTAATTCGTTCGATCCATTCTAATTCATTCGTACGATCCATTCAAATTCATTCGCATAATCCATTCTAATTCATTCGTACGATCTATTCTAATTCATTCTCACGAATGTAACCTTTCTAATTCATTTGTATGATCCATTCTAATCCATTCGTAAGATCCATTCTAATCCATTCGTACGATCCATTCTAATCCATTCGTACGATCCATTCTAATTCATTCGTACGATCCATTCTAATCCATTCGTACGATCCATTCTAATCCATTCGTACGATCAATTCTAATTCATTCGCACAAATGTAACCATTCTAATTCATTCGTGCGATCCATTCTAATTCATTCCTACGATCCATTCTAATTCATTCGCACAAATGTATCCATTCTAATTCATTTGCACGATCCATTCTAATTCATTCCTATGATCCATTCTAATTCATTCGTACGATCCATTCTAATTCATTCTCATGAATGTAACCTTTCTAATTCATTTGTAGGATCCATTCTAATTCATTCGTACGATCCATTCTAAGCCATTCGTACGATCCATTCTAATCCATTCGTACGATCCATTCTAATCCATTCGTACGATCCATTCTAATTCATTCTCACAAATGTAACCTTTCTAATTCATTTGTACGATCCATTCTAATTCATTCGTACGATCCATTCTAATCCATTAGTACGATCCATTCTAATCCATTCATACGATCCATTCTAATTCATTCGCACGAATGTAACCATTCTAATTCATTCGTACGATCCATTCTAATTCATTCCTATGATCCATTCTAATTCATTCGCACGAATGTATCCATTCTAATTCATTTGCACGATCTATTCTAATTCATTCCTATGATCAATTCTAATTCATTCGTACGATCCATTCTAATTCATTCGCTCGAATGTATCCATTCTAATTCATTCGTATGATCCATTCTAATTCATTCGTACGATCCATTCTAATTCATTCTCACGAATGTAACCTTTCTAATTGATTTGTATGATCCATTCTAATTCATTTGTACGATCCATTCTAATCCATTCATACGATCCATTCTAATCCATTCGTACGATCCATTCTAATTCATTCTCACAAATGTAACCTTTCTAATTCATTTATACGATCCATTCTAATTCATTCGTACGATCCATTCTAATCCATTCGTACGATCCATTCTAATCGATTTGTACGATCCATTCTAATTCATTCGCACGAATGTAACCATTCTAATTCATTCGTACGATCTATTCAAATTCATTCGTACGATCCATTCTAATTAATTCGCACAAATGTATCAATTCTAATTCATTCGTATGATCATTTCTTATTTATTCATACGATCCATTCTAATTCATTTGTACGAATGAATTAAAATGGATCGTACAAATGAATTAGAATGGATCGTGCGAATGAATTAGAATGGATCGTACGAACGAATTAGAATGGATCGTACGAACGAATTAGAATGGATCGTATGAACGAATTAGAATGGATCGTACGAATGAATTAGAATGGATACATTCGAGCGAATAAATTAGAATGGATCGTACGAATGAATTAGAATGGATCATGGGAATGAATTAGAATGGATCATACGAATGGATTAGAACGCATTGTACGAATGAATTCGAATGCATCGTACAAATGAATTAGAATGGATACATTCGTGCGAATGATTAGAATGAATTGTGCGAATGAATTAGAATGGATCGTACGAATGAATTAGAATTGATCCACCGAATGAGTTAGAATAGATCATACGAATGAATTAGAATGGATCGTACGAATGAATTAGAATGGTTTGTGCGAATGAATTAGAATGGATCGTATGAATGAATAAGAATGGATCGTACGAATGAATTAGAATGGATCGTGCGAATGAATTAGAATGAATCGTACGAATGCATTAGAATGGATCGTATGAATAAATTAGAATGAATCGTACGATCCATTCTAATTCATTCGTCCGATCCATTCTAATTCATTCGCACGAATGTATCCATTCTAATTCATTCGTACGATCCATTCTAATTCATTCCTACGATCCATTCTAATTCATTCGGACGAATGTATCCATTCTAATTCATTTGCACGATCCATTCTAATTCATTCCGATGATCCATTCTAATGCATTCGTACGATTCATTCTAATTCATTCGCACGATCCATTCTAATTCATTCGTATGATTCATTCTAATTTATTCGTACGAATGAATTAGAATGGATCGTTCGAATGAATTAGAATGGATCATACAAATGAATTAGAATGGATACATTCGTGCGAATGAATTAGCATGGATCATACGAATGAATTAGAATGGTTCGTACAAATGAATTAGAATGGATACATTCGAGCGAATGAATTAGAATAGATCGTAGGAATGAATTAGAATGGATCGTACGAATGGATTAGAATGGATGGTACGAATGAATTAGAATGGATTGTATGAATGAATTAGAATGGATTGTATGAATGAATTAGAATGGATACATTCGAGCGAATGAATTAGAATAGATCGTAGGAATGAATTACAATGGACCATACAAATGAATTAGAATGGATCGTGCGAATGAATTAGAATGGATTGTATGAAAAAATTAGAATGGATCGTACGAATGAATTAGAATAGATACATAGGAATGAATTAGAATGGTTCGTACGAATGAATTAGAATGGATCGTACGAATGGATTAGAATGGATCGTACGAATGGATTAGAATGGATCGTGCGAATGAATTAGAATGGATCGTACAAATGAATTAGAATGGATCGTGCGAATGAATTAGAATGAATCGTGCGAATGCATTAGAATGGATCGTACGAATGAATTAGAATGAATCATACGATCCATTCTAATTCCTTCGTCCGATCCATTCTAATTCATTCGCACGAATGTATCCATTCTAATTCATTCGTACAATCCATTCTAATTCATTCATATGATCCACTCTAATTCATTCCTATGATCTATTCTAATTCATTCGCTCGAATGTATCCATTCTAATTCATTCGTTCGATCCATTCTAATTCATTCGTACGATCCATTCAAATTTATTCGCATGATCCATTCTAATTCATTCGTACGATCCATTCTAATACATTCATACGATCCATTCTAATTCATTCGTACGATCTAATTCATTCGTACGATCCATTCTAATTCATTCGTACGATCTAATTCATTCGCACGATCCATTCTAATTCATTCCTATCATCCATTCTAATTCATTTGTACGATGCATTCTAATTCATTCGCTCAAATGTATCCATTCTAATTCATTCGTATGATCCATTCTAATTCGTTCATACGATCCATTCTAATTCGTTCGTATGATCCATTCTAATTCGTTCGTACGATCCATTCAAATTCATTCGTATTATCCATTCTAATTCATTCCTTCGATCTATTCTAATTCATTCGCTCGAATGTATCCATTCTAATTAATTCGTTCGATCCATTCTAATTCATTCGTACGATCCATTCAAATTCATTCGCATAATCCATTCTAATTCATTCGTACGATCTATTCTAATTCATTCTCACGAATGTAACCTTTCTAATTCATTTGTATGATCCATTCTAATCCATTCGTAAGATCCATTCTAATCCATTCGTACGATCCATTCTAATCCATTCGTACGATCCATTCTAATTCATTCGTACGATCCATTCTAATCCATTCGTACGATCCATTCTAATCCATTCGTACGATCAATTCTAATTCATTCGTACAAATGTAACCATTCTAATTAATTCGTGCGATCCATTCTAATTCATTCCTACGATCCATTCTAATTCATTCGCACAAATGTATCCATTCTAATTCATTTGCACGATCCATTCTAATTCATTCCTATGATCCATTCTAATTCATTCGTACGATCCATTCTAATTCATTCTCACGAATGTAACCTTTCTAATTCATTTATATGATCCATTCTAATTCATTCGTACGATCTATTCTAATCCATTCGTACGATCCATTCTAATCCATTCGTACGATCCATTCTAATCCATTCGTACGATCCATTCTAATCCATTCTCACAAATGTAACCTTTCTAATTCATTTGTACGATCCATTCTAATTCATTCGTACGATCCATTCTAATCCATTCGTACGATCCATTCTTATCCATTCGTATGATCCATTCTAATTCATTCGCATGAATGTAACCATTATAATTCATTCGTACGATCCAATTTAATTCATTCCTACGATCCATTCTAATTCATTCGCACGAATGTATCCATTCTAATTCATTTGCACGATCCATTCTAATTCATTCCTATGATCCATTCTAATTCATTCGTATGATCCATTCTAATTCATTCGTACGATCCTTTCTAATTCATTCGCATGATCCATTCTTACGATCCATTCTAATCTATTCTTACGATCCATTCAAATTCATTCATACGATCCATTCTAATTCGTTCGTACGATCCATTCTAATTCGTTCGTACGATCCATTCTAATTCATTCGCATGAACCATTCTAATTCATTCGTACGATCCATTCTAATTCATTCGTACGATCCATTCTAATTCATTCATACGATCCATTCTAATTCATTCGTATGATCCATTATAACTCATTCGCACAAATGTATCCATTGTAATTCATTCGTACGATCCATTCTAATTCATTCGCACGATCCATTCTAATTCATTCGCACGATCCATTCTAATTCATTCGTACGATCCATTCTAATTCATTCGTACGATCCATTCTAATTCATTCGCACAAATGTATCCATTCTAATTCATTTGTATGATCCATTCTAATTCATTCGTACGATCCATTATAATCCATTCTTACAATCCATTCTAATCCATTCGTATGAATGTATCCATTCTAATTTATTCGTACGATCCAGTCTAATTCATTCGTACGATCCATTCTAATTCATTCGCACGAATGTATCCATTCTAATTCATTCGTACGATCCATTCTAATTCATTCGTATGATCCATTCTAATTCATTCGCACGATCCATTCAAGTTCATTCGCACGACCATTCTAATTCATTCGTACGATCCATTCTAATTCATTCATACGATCTATTCTAATTCATTCGCACGAATGTATCCATTCTAATTCATTCGTTTGATCCATTCTAATTCATTCGCATAAATATATCCATTCTAATTCATTCGTACGATCCATTCTAATTCATTCACACGATCCATTCTAATTCATTGGCTCAAATGTATTCATTCTAATTCATTCGTACAATCCATTCTAATTAATTCGCATGATCCATTCTAATTCATTCGTACGATCCATTCTAATTCATTTGTACGATCCATTCTAATTCATTCGCACGAATGTATCCATTCTAATTTATTCGTATGATCCATTCTAATTCATTTGCACGAATGTAACCATTCTAATTCATTCGTACGATCGATTCGTACGATCCATTCAAATTCATTCGCAAGAATGTATCCATTCTAATTTATTCGCATGATCAATTCTAATTCATTCGTACGATCCATTCTAATTCATTCGCACGAATGTATACATTCTAATTCATTCGTACAATCCATTCTAATTCATTCGCACGATCCATTCTAATTCATTCGTATGATCCATTCTAATTCATTCCTACGATCCATTCTAATTAATTCGTACGATCCATTCTAATTCATTCGCTCGAATGTATCCATTCTAATTCATTCGTACGATCCATTCTAATTCGTTCATACGATCCATTCTAATTCGTTCGTACGACCCATTCTAATTCGTTCGTACGATCCATTCTAATTCATTCGTATGATCCATTCTAATTCATTCCTACGATCTATTCTAATTTATTCGCTCGAATGTATCCATTCTAATTCATTCGTTCGATCCATTCTAATTCATTCATACGATCCATTCAAATTCGTTCGCATTATCCATTCTAATTCATTCGTACGATCCATTCTAATTCATTCTCACGAATGTAACCTTTCTAATTCATTTGTATGATCCATTCTAATTCATTCGTACGATCCATTCAAATCCATTCGTATGATCCATTCGTACGATCCATTCTAATCCATTCGTACGATCCATTCTAATTCATTCTCACAAATGTAACCTTTCTAATTCATTTGTACAATCCATTCTAATTCATTTGTACGATCGTGCGAATGAATTAGAATGGATCGTACGAATGAATTAGAATGGATCGGACGAATGAATTAGAATGGATCGTACGAATGAATTAGAATGGATCGTGCGAATGAATTAGATTGAATCGTACGAATGCATTAGAATGGATACATTCGTGCGAATGAATTAGAATGGATCGTACGAATGAATTAGAATGGATCGTGCGAATGAATTAGAATGGATCGTACGAATGAATTAGAATGGATACATACAAATGAATTAGAAACGTTACATTCGTGAGAATGAATTAGAATGGATCGTACGAATGAATTAGAATGGATCGTACGAATGAATTAGAATGGATACATTCGAGCGAATGAATTAGAATGGATCGCACGAATGAATTAGAATGGATCATCGGAATGAAATAGAATGGATCGTGCAAATGAATTAGAATGGATCGTACGAATGGATTAGAATGGATCGTACGAATGAATTAGAATGGATCATACAAATGAATTAGAAAGGTTACATTCGTTAGAATGAATTAGAATCGATCGTGCGAATGAATTAGAATGGATATACGAACGAATTAGAATGGATCGTACGAATGAATTAGAATGGATCGTTGGAATGAATTAGAATGGATCATACGAATGAATTAGAATGGATACATTCGTGCGAATGAATTAGAATGGATCGTACAAATGAATTAGAATTGATCGTACTAATGAATTATAATGGATTGTATGAACGAATTAGAATGGATCGTATGAATGAATTAGAATGGATACATTCGAGCGAATGAATTAGCATGGATCGTAGGAATCAATTAGAATGGATCGTACGAATGATGTAGAATGGTTACATTCGTGCAAATGAATTAGAATGGATCGTACGAATGGATTAGAATGGATCGTACGAATGAATTAGAATGGATCGTACAAATGAATTAGAAAGGTTACATTTGTGAGAATGAATTCGAATGGATCATACGAATGAATTTGAATGGATCGTACGAATGGATTAGAATGGATCGTACGAATGAATTAGAATGGATTGTACGAGTGAATTAGAATGGATCATACAAATGAATTAGAAAGGTTACATTCATGAGAATGAATTAGAATGGATTGTACAAATGAATTAGAATGGATCGTACAAATGAATTAGAATGGATCGTACAAATGAATTAGAATGGATCGTACAAATGAATTAGAATGGATCATACAAATGAATTAGAAAGGTTACATTTGTGAGAATGAATTAGAATGGATCGTATGAATGAATTAGAATGGATCGTACGAATGGCATAGAATGGATTGTACGAATGTATTGGAATGGATCATACGAATGGAATAGAATGGATTGTACGAATGAATTGGAATGGATCATACGAATGAATTAAAATGGATCGTACAAATGAATTAGAATGGATCATAAGAATGAATTAGAACGATCTATTCTAATTCATTCGAATGAATGAATTAGAATGGATCGTATGAATGAATTAGAATGGATCATAGGAATGAATTAGAATGGATCGTGCGAATGAATTAGAATGAATCATACGAATGCATTAGAATGGATCGTACAAATGAATTAGAATGAATCATACGATCCATTCTAATTCATTCGTCCGATCCATTCTAATTCATTCGCACGAATGTATCCATTCTAATTCATTCGTATAATCCATTCTAATTCATTCGCACGATCCATTCTAATCCATTCGTATGATCCATTCTAATTCATTCCTATGATCTATTCTAATTCATTCGCTCAAATGTATCCATTCTAATTCATTCGTTCGATCCATTATAATTCATTCGTACGATCCATTCAAATTCATTCGCATGATCCATTCTAATTCATTCGTACGATCCATTCTAATTCATTCTCACGAATGTAACCTTTCTAATTCATTTGTAGGATCCATTCTAATTCATTCGTACGATCCATTCTAAGCCATTCGTACGATCCATTCTAATCCATTCGTACGATCCATTCTAATCCATTCGTACGATCCATTCTAATTCATTCTCACAAATGTAACCTTTCTAATTCATTTGTACGATCCATTCTAATTCATTCGTACGATCCATTCTAATCCATTAGTACGATCCATTCTAATCCATTCATACGATCCATTCTAATTCATTCGCACGAATGTAACCATTCTAATTCATTCGTACGATCCATTCTAATTCATTCCTATGATCCATTCTAATTCATTCGCACGAATGTATCCATTCTAATTCATTTGCACGATCTATTCTAATTCATTCCTATGATCAATTCTAATTCATTCGTACGATCCATTCTAATTCATTCGCTCGAATGTATCCATTCTAATTCATTCGTACGATCCATTCTAATTCATTCTCACGAATGTAACCTTTCTAATTGATTTGTATGATCCATTCTAATTCATTCGTACGATCCATTCTAATCCATTCATACGATCCATTCTAATCCATTCGTACGATCCATTCTAATTCATTCTCACAAATGTAACCTTTCTAATTCATTTATACGATCCATTCTAATTCATTCGTACGATCCATTCTAATCCATTCGTACGATCCATTCTAATCGATTCGTACGATCCATTCTAATTCATTCGCACGAATGTAACCATTCTAATTCATTCGTACGATCTATTCAAATTCATTCGTACGATCCATTCTAATTAATTCGCACAAATGTATCAATTCTAATTCATTCGTATGATCATTTCTTATTTATTCATACGATCCATTCTAATTCATTTGTACGAATGAATTAAAATGGATCGTACAAATGAATTAGAATGGATCGTGCGAATGAATTAGAATGGATCGTACGAACGAATTAGAATGGATCGTACGAACGAATTAGAATGGATCGTATGAACGAATTAGAATGGATCGTACGAATGAATTAGAATGGATACATTCGGGCGAATGAATTATAATGGATCGTAAGAATGAATTAGAATGGATCATAGGAATGAATTAGAATGGATCGTGAAAATGAATTAGAATGGATACATTCGTGCGAATGAATTATAATGGATCGTAGGAATGAATTAGAATGGATCGTACAAATGAATTAGAATGGTTACATTCGTGCGAATGAATTAGAATGGATCGTACGAATGGATTAGAATGGATCATAGGAATGAATTAGAATGGATCATACGAATGAATTAGAATGGATCGTACAAATGAATTAGAAAGGTTACATTGGTGAGAATGAATTAGAATGGATCGTACGAATGAATTAGAATGAATCGTACGAACAAATTAGAATGGATCGTACGAACGAATTAGAATGGATCGTATGAACGAATTAGAATGGATCGTATGAATGAATTAGAATGGATACATTCGAGTGAATGAATTAGAATGGATCGTACGAATGAATTAGAATGGATCATAGGAATGAATTAGAATGGATCGTGCAAATGAATTAGAATGGATATATTCGTGCGAATGAATTAGAATGGATCGTACGAATGAATTAGAATGGTTACATTCGTGCGAATGAATTAGAATGGATCGTATGAATGGTTTAGAATGGATCGTATGAATGGATTAGAATGGATCGTACGAATGAATTAGAATGGATCGTATAAATGAATTAGAAAGGTTACATTTGTGAGAATGAATTAGAATGGATCGTACGAATGGATTAGAATGGATCGTACGAATGGATTAGAATGGATCGTACGAATGAATTAGAATGGATCATACAAATGAATTAAAAAGATTACATTCGTGAGAATGAATTAGAATGGATCGTACGAATGAATTAGAATGGATCATGCTAATGAATTTGAACGGATCGTACGAATGAATTAGAATGGATCGTACGAATGCATTAAAATGGATACATTCGTGCGAATGAATTAGAATGGATTGTACGAATGAATTAGAATGGATCGTGCGAATGAATTAGAATGGATCGTACGAATGAATTAGAATGGATCGTGCGAATGAATTAGAATGGATCGTACGAATGAATTAGAATGGATATATTTGTGCGAATGAATTAGAATGGATCGTACGAATGAATTAGAATGGATCGTATGAATGAATTAGAATGGATCGTACGAATGAATTAGAATGGATCGTGCGAATGAATTAGAATGGATCGTATGAATGAATTAGAATGGATACATTTTTGCGAATGAGTTAGAATGGATCATACGAATGATTTAGAATGGATCGTACGAATGAATTAGAATGGATCATACGAATGAAAATAGAATGGATCATGCGAATGAATTAGAACGGATTGTACGAATGAATTAGATTGGATACATTCGAGCGAATGAATTAGAATAGATCGTAGGAATGAATTAGAATGGATCATACGAATGAATTAGAATGGATCGTGTGAATGAATTAGAATGGATTGTACGAATAAATTAGAATGGATACATTCGTGCGAATGAATTAGAATGGATCGGACGAATGAATTAGAATGGATCGTACGAATGAATTAGAATGGATCGTACAAATGAATTAGAATGAATCGTACGAATGGATTAGAATGGATCGTACGAATGAATTAGAATGAATATATTTATGCGAATGAATTAGAATGAATCGTACGAATGCATTAGAATGGTTCGTACGAATGAATTAGAATAACTCATACGAATGAATTAGAATGAATCGTACGAATGAATTAGAATGGTTACATTCGTGCGAATGAATTAGAATGGATCATACGAATGAATTAGAATGGATCGTACGAATGGATTAGAATGGATCGTACGAATGTATTAGAACGGATCATACGAATGAATTAGAATGGATCATACAAATGAATTAGAAAGGTTACATTCGTGAGAATGAATTAGAATGGATCGTACGAATGAATTAGAATAGATCGTACGAATGAATTAGAATGGATACATTCGAGCGAATGAATTAGAATGGATTATACGAATGAATTAGAATAGATCATAGGAATGAATTAGAATGGATCGTGTAAATGAATTAGAATGGATACATTCGTGCGAATGAATTAGAATGGATCATATGAATGAATTAGAATGAATCATACGAATGAATTAGAATGGATTGTGCAAATGAATTAGAATGGATCGTAAGAATGAATAAGAATGGATCGTACGAATGAATTAGAATGGATCGTGCGAATGAATTAGAATGAATCGTACGAATGCATTAGAATGGATCATACGAATGAATTAGAATGAATCGTACGATCCATTCTAATTCATTCGTCCGATCCATTCTAATTCATTCGCACGAATGTATCCATTCTAATTCATTCGTACAATCTATTCTAATTCATTCGCATGATCCATTCTAATTCATTCGTATGATCCATTCTAATTCATTCCTACGATCTATTCTAATTCATTCGCTCGAATGTATCTATTCTAATTCATTCGCTCGAATGTATCTATTCTAATTCATTCGTACGATCCATTCTTATTCATTCGTACGATCCATTCAAATTCATTCGCATGATCCTTTCTAATTCATTTGTACGATCTATTCTAATTCATTCTCACGAATGTAAGCTTTCTAATTCATTTGTATGATCCATTCTAATCCATTCTTACGATCCATTCTAATCCATTCGTACGATCCATTCTAATCCATTCGTATGATCCATTCTAATGCATTCGTATAATTCATTCTAATTCATTCGTACGATCCATTCTAATTCATTTGTACGATCTAATTCTAATATATTTGTACTATCCATTCTAGTTTGCACAAATGTATCCATTTTAATTCATTCGTACGATCCATTCTAATTTATTCATACGATCCATTCTAATTCATTCGCACGATCCATTCTAATACATTCGTACGATCCATTCTAATTCATTTGCATGAATATAACTATTCTAATTCATTCGTATTATCCATTCTAATTTATTCGACCGATCTATTCTAATTCATTCGTACGATTTATTCTATTCATTCGCACGATCCATTCTAATTCATTCGTACGATCCATTCTAATTCATTCGCACGGATGTAACCATTCTAATTCATTCGTGCAATCCATTCTAATTCATTCGCACGAATGTATCCATTCTAGTTCATTCGTATGCTCCATTCTAATTCATTCATACACTCCATTCTTATTCATCGCACAAATGTATCCATTCTAATTTATTCGTACGATCCATTCAAATTCAATCGTATGATCCATTCTAATTCATTCGCACGATCAATTCTAATTCATTCTTCCGAACCATTCTAATTCATTCGCACGAATGTATCCATTCTAATTCATTCGTACGATCCATTCTAATTCATTCGCATGATCCATTCTAACTCATTCGGTGGATCCATTCTAATTCATTCGTACGATCCATTCTAATTCATTCACACGATCCATTCTAATTTATTCGTACGATCAATTCTAATTCATTCGTACGATCTATTCTAATTCATTCGCATGAGCCATTCTAATTCATTCGTACGATCCATTCTGATTCATTCGTACAATCCATTCAAATTCATTCGTACGATGCAATCTAATTAATTCGCACGAATATATCTATTCTAATTCATTCGTACGATCCTTTCTAATTCATTCGCACGATCCATTCTAATTCATTCGCAAGAATGTATCCATTCTAATTCATTCGCACGATCCATTCTAATTCATTCGCACGATCAATTCTAATTCATTCGTCTGATCCATTCTAATTCATTCGCACGAATGTATCCATTCTAATTCATTCGTACGATCCATTCTAATTCATTCGCATGATCCATTCTAACTCATTCGGTGGATCCATTCTAATTCATTCGTACGATCCATTCTAATTCATTCGCACGATCCATTCTAATTTATTCGTACGATCCATTCTAATTCATTCGTACGATCTATTCTAATTGATTCGCATGAGCCATTCTAATTCATTCGTACGATCCATTCTAATTCATTCGTACAATCCATTCAAATTCATTCGTACGATGCAATCTAATTAATTCGCACGAATATATCCATTTTAATTCATTCGTACGATCCTTTCTAATTCATTCGCACGATCCATTCTAATTCTTTCATATGATACATTCTAATTCATTCGTACGATCCATTCTAATTCATTCGTATGATCAATTCTAATTCCTTCGCACGATCCATTCTAATTCATTCGTACGATCCATTCTAATCCATTCGTACGATCCATTCTAATCTATTCGTACGATCCATTCTAATTAGTTCATATGATCCAGTCTAATTCATTCATATGATCCATTCTAATTCATTCGTATGATCAATTCTAATTCATTCGCACGATCCATTCTAATTCATTCGTACGATCCATTCTAATTCATTCGCACGAATGTAACCATTCTAATTCATTCGTACGATCCATTCTAATTCATACCTACGATCCATTCTAATTCATTCGCACTAATGTATCCATTCTAATTCATTCGTACGATCCATTCTAATTCATTCGTACGATCCATTCTAATTTATTCTCACAAATGTAACCTTTCTAATTCATTTGTACGATCCATTCTAATTCATTCGTACAATCCATTCTAATCCATTCGTACGATCCATTCTAATCCATTCGTACGATCCATTCTAATCCATTCGCACGGATGTATCCATTCTAATTCATTCGTACGATTCATTCTAATGCATTCGCACGATCCATTCTAATTCATTCGTACGATCCATTTTTATTCATTTATACGATCCATTCTAATTCATTTGTACGAATGAATTAGAATGGATCGTACGAATGGATTAGAATGGATCGTACGAATGAATTAGAATGGATCGTACGAACGAATTAGAATGGATCGTATGAACGAATTAGAATGGATCGTACGAATGAATTAGAATGGTTACATTCGAGCGAATGAATTAGACTGGATCGTATGAATGAATTAGACTGGATCATAGGAATGAATTAGAATGAATCGTGCAAATGAATTAGAATGGATACATTAGTGCGAATGAATTAGAATGGATCGTAGGAATGAATTAGAATGGATCGTATGAATGAATTGGAATGGTTACATTCGTGCGAATGAATTAGAATGGATTGTACGAATGGATTAGAATGGATCGTACGAATGGATTAGAATGGATTGTATGAATGAATTAGAATGGATCGTACAAAAGAATTAGAAAGGTTATATTTGTGAGAATGAATTAGAATGGATCGTAGGAATGAATTAGAATGGTTCGTACGAATGAATTAGAATGGTTACATTCGTGCGAATGAATTAGAATGGATCGTAGGAATGAATTAGAATGGATCGTACGAATGAATTAGAATGGTTACATTCGTACGAATGGATTAGAATGGATTGTACGAATGAATTAGAATGGATCGTGTGAATGAATTAGAATGGATCATATGAATGAATTAGAATGGATCGTGCGAATGAATTAGAATGGATCGTGCGAATGAATTAGAATGGATCGTACGAATGTACGAATGGATTAGAAAGAATTATATTGCATCGTACGATCCATTCTAATTCATTCGCATGATCCATTCTAATTCATTTGTACGATCCATTCTAATTCATTCGCACGAATGTATCCATTCTAATTCATTCGTACGATCCATTCTAACTCATTCGTATGATCAATTCTAATTCATTCGCACGATCCATTCTAATTCATTCGTATGATCCATTCTAATTCATTCGCACGAATGTATCCATTCTAATTCATTCATACGATCCATTCTAATCCATTCGTACGATCCATTCTAATCCATTCGTACGATCCATTCTAATTCATTCGAACGAATGTAACCATTCTAATTCATTCATATGATCCATTCTAATTCATTCGTACGATCCATTCTAATTCATTCGTATGATCCATTCTAAATCATTCGTACAATCCATTCTATTTTATTTGCATGAATGTATCCATTTTAATTTATTCGTACGATCCATTCTAATTCATTCGCAGGAATATATCCATTCTAATTCATTCGCACGATCCTTTCTAATTCATTCGCACGATCCATTCTTATTCATTCGCACGAATGTATCCATTCTAGTTCATTCGTACGCTCCATTCTAATTCATTCGTACTCTCCATTCTTATTCATCGCACATATGTATCCATTCTAATTCATTTGTACGATCCATTCTAATTCATTCGTACGATCCATTCTAATTCATTCGCACAAATGTATCCATTCTAATTCATTCGTACGATCCATTCTAATTCATTCGCACGATCCATTCTAATACATTCGTACGATCCATTCTAATTCATTCGCACGATCCATTCTAATTCATTTGTACGATCAATTCTAATTCATTCGCACGAATGTATCCATTCTAACGCATTCGTACGATCTATTCTAATTCACTCGTACGATCCATTCTAATCCATTCATACGATCCATTCTAATTCATTCGTACGATCCATTTTAATTCATTCTCCCAAATGTAACCTTCCTAATTCATTTGTACGATCCATTCTAATTCATTCGTATGATCCATTCTAATTCATTCGTACGATCCATTCTAATTCATTCTCACAAATGTAACCTTTCTAATTCATTTGTATGATCCATTCTAATTCATTCGTACGATCCATTCTAATCCATTCGTACGATCCATTCTAATCCATTCGTACGATCCATTCTAATTCATTTGCACAAATGTAACCATTCTAATTCATTCCTACGATCCATTCTAATTCATTCCTACGATCCATTCTAATTTATTCGTACGATCCATTCTAATTCATTTGTATGATCCATTCTAATTCATTCGCACGAATGTATCCATTCTAATTCATTTGCACGATCCATTCTAATTCATTTGTTCGATCCATTCTAATTCATTCGTACGATCCATTCAAATTCATTCGCATGATCCATTCTTATTCATTCGTACGATCCATTCTAATTCATTCCTACGATCCATTCTAATTCATTCGCACGAATGTATCCATTCTAATTCATTTGCACGATCCATTCTAATCCATTCGTACGATCCATTCTAATTCATTCGTACAAATGTATCTATTCTAATTCATTCGTACAATGCCTTCTAATCCATTCGTACGATCCATTCAAATCCATTCGTACGATCCATTCTAATTCATTCGTATGATCCATTCTAATTCATTCGTACGATCCATTCTACTTCATTTGCATGAATGTATCCATTCTAATTCATTCGTTCGATCCATTCTAATTCATTCGTACAATCCATTCAAATTCATTCGCATGATCCTTTCTAATTCATTCGTACGATCCATTCTAATTCATTCTCACGAATGTAACCTTTCTAATTCATTTGTATGATCTATTCTAATTCATTCGTACGATCCATTCTAATCCATTCAGACGATCCATTCTAATCCATTCGTACGATCCATTCTAATCCATTCGTACGATCCATTCTAATTCATTCGTATGAATGTATCCATTCTAATTTATTTGTACGATCCAGTCGAATTCATTCGTACGATACATTCTAATTTATTCGCACGAATGTATCCATTCTAATTCATTCGTACGATCCATTCTTATTCATTCGTATGATCCATTCTAATTCATTCGTACGATCCATTCTAATTCGTTCGTACGATCCATTCTAATTTATTCATATGATCCATTCCAATTCATTCCTACGATCTATTCTATTTCATTCGCACGATCCATTCTAATTCATTCGTACGATCCATTCTAATTCATTCGCACGAATGTATCTATTCTAATTCATTCGTACAATCCATTCTAATTCATTTGCACGATCCATTCTAATCCATTCGTACGATCCATTCTAATCCATTCGTACAAATGTATCTATTCTAATTCATTCGTACAATGGGTTCTAATCCATTCGTACGATCCATTCAAATCCATTCGTACGATCCATTCTAATTCATTCGTATGATCCATTCTAATTCATTCGTACGATCCATTCTAATTCATTTGTATGAATGTATCCATTCTAATTCATTCGTTCGATCCATTCTAATTCATTCGTACAATCCATTCAAATTCATTCGCATGATCCATTCTAATTCATTCGTACGATCCATTCTAATTCATTCTCACGAATGTAACCTTTCTAATTCATTTGTATGATCCATTCTAATTCATTCGTACGATCCATTCTAATCCATTCAGACGATCCATTCTAATCCATTCGTACGATCCATTCTAATCCATTCGTACGATCCATTCTAATTCATTCGTATGAATGTATCCATTCTAATTTATTTGTACGATCCAGTCGAATTCATTCGTACGATACATTCTAATTCATTCGCACGAATGTATCCATTCTAATTCATTCGTACGATCCATTCTTATTCATTCGTATGATCCATTCTAATTCATTCGTACGATCCATTCTAAGTCGTTCGTACGATCCATTCTAATTCATTCGTATGATCCATTCCAATTCATTCCTACGATCTATTCTATTTCATTCGCACGATCCATTCTAATTCATTCGTACGATCCATTCTAATTCATTCGCACGAATGTATCCATTCTAATTCATTCGTACAATCCATTCTAATTCATTTGCACGATCCATTCTAATCCATTCGTACGATCCATTCTAATCCATTCGTACAAATGTATCTATTCTAATTCGTTCGTGCAATGCGTTCTAATCCATTCGTACGATCCATTCAAATCCATTCGTACGATCCATTCTAATTCATTCGTATGATCCATTCTAATTCATTCGTACGATCCATTCTAATTCATTTGTATGAATGTATCCATTCTAATTCATTCGTTCGATCCATTCTAATTCATTCGTACAATCCATTCAAATTCATTCGCATGATCCATTCTATTTCATTCGTACGATCCATTCTAATTCATTCTCACGAATGTAACCTTTCTAATTCATTTGTATGATCCATTCTAATTCATTCGTACGATCTATTCTAATCCATTCAGACGATCCATTCTAATCCATTCGTACGATCCATTCTAATCCATTCGTACGATCCATTCTAATTCATTCGTATGAATGTATCCATTCTAATTTATTTGTACGATCCAGTCGAATTCATTCGTACGATACATTCTAATTCATTCGCACGAATGTATCCATTCTAATTCATTCGTACGATCCATTCTTATTCATTCGTATGATCCATTCTAATTCATTTGTACGATCCATTCTAATTCGTTCATACGATCCATTCTAATTCATTCGTATGATCCATTCCAATTCATTCCTACGATCTATTCTATTTCATTCGCACGATCCATTCTAATTCATTCGTACGATCCATTCTAATTCATTCGCACGAATGTATCCATTCTAATTCATTCGTACAATCCATTCTAATTCATTCGCACGATCCATTCTAATTCATTCGTATGATCCATTCTAATTCATTCGTACGATCTATTCTAATTCATTCGCTCGAATGTATCAATTCTAATTCATTCGTTCGATCCATTCTAATTCATTCGTACGATCCATTCAAATTCATTCGCATGATCCATTCTAATTCATTCATACGATCCATTCTAATTCATTCTCACGAATGTAACCTTTCTAATTCATTTGTATGATCCATTCTAATTCATTCGTACGATCCATTCTAATCCATTCGTACAATCCATTCTAATTCATTCGTACGATCCACTCTAATTCATTCGCACGAATATATCCATTCTAATTCATTCGTACGATCCTTTCTAATTCATTCGCACGATCCATTCTAATTCATTCCTACGATCTATTCTAATTCATTCCCTCGAATGTATCCATGTTAATTCATTCGTTCGATCCATTCTAATTCATTCGTACGATCCATTCTAATTCATTCGCTCGAATGTATCCATTCTAATTCATTCGTACGATCCATTCTAATTCGTTCATACGATCCATTCTAATTCACTCATACGATCCATTCTAAAATGAGTTAGAATGGATCATACGAATGAATTAGAATGGATCGTACGAACGAATTAGAATGGATTGTGTGAATGAATTAGAATGGATCGCATGAATGAATAAGAATGGATCGTACGAATGAATTAGAATGGATCGTGCGAATGAATTAGAATGAATCGTATGAATGCATTAGAATGGATCGTACGAATGAATTAGATTGAATCGTACGATCCATTCTAATTCATTCGTTCGATCCATTCTAATTCATTCGTGCGAATGAATTAGAATGGATACATTCGAGCGAATGAATTAGAACGCATTGTACGAATGAATTAGAATGGATCATGCGAATGAATTAAAATGGATCGTACAAATGGATTAGAATGGATCGTGCGAATGAATTAGAATGGATCGTACGAACGAATTAGAATGGATCGTACGAATGAATTAGAATGGATCGTACGAATGAATTAGAATGGATATATTCGTGCGAATGAATTAGAATGGATCGTGCGAATGAATTAGAATGGATCATACGAATGAATTAGAATGGATACATTTGTGAAAATGAATTAGAATGGATCGTACGATCCATTCTAATTCACTCGTTCGATCCATTCTAATTTATTTGCACGATCCATTCTAATTCATTCCTATGATCCATTCTAATTCATTCATACGATCCATTCTAATTCATTCGCACGATCCATTCTAATTCATTCGCACAATCCGTTCTAATTCATTCGCACAATCCACTCTAATTCATTCGCACGAATGAATCCATTCTAATTTATTCGTACGATCCAGTCTAATTCATTCGTATGATCCATTCTAATTCATTCGCACGAATGTATCTATTCTAATTTATTCGTACGATCCATTCTAATTCATTCGTACAAATGAATTAGAATGGATCGTACGAATGAATTAGAATGGATTGTGCGAATGAATTAGAATGGATCGTGCGAATGAATTAGAATGGATGGTACGAATGAATTAGAATAGATCGTACGAATGAATTAGAATAGATCGTACGAATAAATTAGAATGGATCGTGCGAATGAATTAGAATGGATCGTACGAATGAATTAGAATGGATCCACCGAATGAATTAGAATGGATTGTACGAATGAATTAGAATGGATCATACGAATGAAATAGAATGGATCATACGAATGAATTAGAATGGATCGTACGAATGGATTAGAATGGATCGTACGAATGGATTAGAATGGATCGTACGAATGGATTAGAATGCATCGTACGAATGATTTAGAATGGATCATACGAATGAATTAGAATGGATCGTACTAACGAATTAGAATGGATCGTACGAATGAATTAGAATGGATCGTATGAACGAATTAGAATGGATCGTACAAATTAATTAGAATGGATACATTTGAGCGAATGAATTAGAATGGATCGTACGAATGAATTAGAATGGATCATAGGAATGAATTAGAATGGATCGTGCAAATGAATTAGAATGGATACATTCGTGCGAATGAATTAGAATGGATCGTAGGAATGAATTAGAATGGATCATACGAATTACATTCGTGCGAATGAATTAGAATGGATCGTACGAATGGATTAGAATGGATCGTACGAATAGATTTGAATGGATCGTACAAATGAATTAAAAAGGTTACATTTGTGAGAATGAATTAGAATGGATCGTACGAATGGATTAGAATGGATCGTACGAATGAATTAGAATGGATCGTGCGAATGAATTAGAATGGATCATATGAATGAATTAGAATGGTTACATTCGTGCGAATGAATTAGAATGGATCTTACGAATGGTTTAGAATGGATCGTACGAATGGATTAGAATGGATCGTACGAATGAAATAGAATGGATACATTCGAGCGAATGAATTAGAATGGATCGTACCGATGAATTAGAATGGATCGTACGAATGGATTAGAATGGATCATACGAATGGATTAGAATGGATCGTACGAATGAATTAGAATGGATCATACAAATGAATTAGAAAGGTTACATTTATGAGAATGAATTAGAATGGATCGTGCGAATGAATTAGAATTAATCATACGAATGGATTAGAATGGATCGTACGAATGGATTAGAACGCTTTGTACGAATGAATTAGAATGGATCGTACGAATGAATTAGAATGGTTTGTATAAATGAATTAGAATGGATCGTACGAATGAATTAGAATGGATACATTTGTGCGATGAATAAGAATGGAGCGTACGAATGAATTAGAATGTAACCATTCTAATTCATTCGTACGATCCATTCTAATTCATTCCTAAGATCCATTCTAATTCATTCACACGAATGTATCCATTCTAATTCATTTGCACGATCCATTCTAATTCATTTCTATGATCCCTTCTAATTCATTTGCACGATCCATTCTTATTCATCGCACGAATGAATTAGAATGGTTACATTCGTGCGATCGAATTAGAATGGATTGTGTGAATGAATTAGAATAGATCGTACGAATGAATTAGAATGGATCGTACGAATGAATTAGAATGGATCGTATGAATGAATTAGAATGGATCGTACGAATGAATTAGAATGGATATATTCGTGCGAATGAATTAGAATGGATCGTGCGAATGAATTAGAATGGGTCATACGAATGAATTAGAATGGATCATACGAATGTATCCATTCTAATTCATTCATACAATCCATACTAATTCATTCGCACGAATGTATCCATTCTAATTCATTCGCACGATCCATTCTAATTCATTCCTATGATCCATTCTAATTCATTCTTATGATCCATTCTAATTCATTTGCACGATCCATTCTAATTCATTCCTATGATCCATTCTAATTCATTTGCATGATCCATTCTAATTCATTCCTATGATCCATTCTAATTCATTCGTACGATCCATTCTGATTCATACGCTCGAATGTATCCATTCTAATTCATTCGTACGATCCATTCTAATTCATTCGTACGATCCATTCTAATTCAAATTCATTCGCACAAATGTATCTCTTCTAATTCATTCGTACAATACGTTCTAATCCATTCGTACGATCCATTCTAATTCTAATTCATTCCTATGATCCCTTCTAATTCATTCCTATGATCCATTCTAATCAATTTGCACGATCCATTCTAATTCATTCCTATGATCCATTCTAATTCATTCGTACGATCTATTCTAATTCATTCGTAGGATCTATTCTAATTCATTCATATGATCTATTCTAATTCATTCACACAATCCATTCTAATTCATTCATACGAATGTATCCATTCTAATTCATTCGTGCGATGAATAAGAATGGATCGTGCAAATGAATTAGAATGGATCATAGGAATGAATTAGAATGGATCATGTGAATGAATTAGAATAGATCGTACGAATGAATTTGAATGGATCGTGCGAACGAATTAGAATGGATCGTATGAACGAATTAGAATAGATTGTACGAATGAATTAGAATGGATACATTCGAGCGAATGAATTAGAATGGATCGTAGGAATGAATTAGAATGGATCATAGGAATGAATTAGAATGGATCGTACGAATGAATTAGAATGGATCGTACAAATGAATTAGAATGGATACATTTGTGCGATGAATAATAATGGAGCGTACGAATGAATTAGAATGTAACCATTCTAATTCATTCGTACGATCCATTCTAATTCATTCCTACGATCCATTCTAATTCATTCGCACAAATGTATCCATTCTAATTCATTTGCACGATCTATTCTAATTCATTCCTATGATCCATTCTAATTCATTTGCACGATCCATTCTTATTCATCGCACGAATGAATTAGAATGGATACATTCGTGCGAATGAATTAGAATGGATTATGTGAATGAATTAGAATAGATCATACGAATGAATTATAATGGATCATACGAATGAATTAGAATGGATCGTACGAATGAATTAGAATGGATCGTATGAATGAATTAGAATGGATCATAGGAATGAATTAGAATGGATCATGCAAATGAATTAGAATAGATACATTCGTGCGAATGAATTAGAATGGATCGTGCGAATGAATTAGAATGGATCGTACGAATGAAATAGAATGGATATATTTGAACGAATAAATTAGAATGGATCATACGAATGAATTAGAATGGATCGTACGAATGAATTAGAATGGATCGTGCGAATGAATTAGAATCGATCGTACGAATGAATTAGAATGGATCGTACGAATGAATTAGATCGTACGAATGAATTAGAATGGATCGTACGAATGAATTAAAATGGATACATTCATACGACTGAATTAGAATGGATCATGCGAATTAATTAGAATGGATCGTACGAATGAATTTGAATGGATACATTTGTGCGAATGAATCTGAATGGATTGTATGAATGAATTACAATGGATCGTACGAATGAATTAGAATGGATCGTACGAATGAAGTAGAATAGCCTATACGAATGAATTAGAATGAATCGTACGAATGAAATAGAATGGTTACATTCGTACGAATGAATTAGAATAGATCGTACGAATGAATTAGAATGGATCGTATGAATAAATTAGAATGGATCGTGCGAATGAATTAGAATGGATCGTACGAATGAATTAGAATGTATCCACCGAATGAGTTAGAATGGATCATACGAATGAATTAGAATGGATCGTACGAATGAATTAGAATGGATTATGCGAATGAATTAGAATGGATCGTATGAATAAATAACAATGGATCCTATGAATGAATTAGAATGGATCGTGCGAATGAATTAGAATGAATCGTACGATTGCATTAGAATGGATCGTACGAATGAATTAGAATGAATCGTACGATCCATTCTAATTCAATCATCCGATCCATTCTAATTCATTTGCACGAATGTATCCATTCTAATTCATTCGTACAATCCATTCTAATTCATTCGCACGATCCATTCTAATTCATTCGTATGATCCATTCTAATTCATTCGTATGATCTATTTTAATTCATTCGCTCGAATGTATCCATTATAATTCATTCGTACAATCCATTCTAATTCATTCGCACAATCCATTCTAATTCATTCATAAGATCCATTCTAATTCATTCGTACGATCCATTCTAATTCATTCGTATGGTCCATTCTAACTCATTCGCACTAATGTATCCATTCTAATTCATTCGTACGATCCATTCTAATTCATTCGCACAATCCATTCTAATTCATTCGTACGATCCATTCTAATTCATTCGTACGATCCATTCTAATTCATTCGTACGATCCATTCTATTTCATTCGCACAAATGTATCCATTCTAATTGATTCGTGCGATCCATTCTAATTCATTCGCGCGATCCATTCTAATTCATTCGTACGATCCATTCTAATTCATTCGAACGATCCATTCTAATTCATTCGTATGATCAATTCTAATTCATTCACACGAATGTATCTATTATGATCCATTCTAATTCATTCGTACGATCCATTCTAATCCATTCGTACGATCCATTCTAATTCATTCGTACGATCCATTCTAATTCATTCTCACAAATGTAACCTTTCTAATTCATTTATATGATCAATTCTAATCCATTCGTACGATCCTTTCTAATTCATTCCTACGATCCATTCTAATTCATTCGCGCGAATGTATCCATTCTAATTCATTTGCACGATCCATTCTAATTCATTCTTATGATCTATTCTAATTCATTCGTACGATCCATTCTAATTCACTCGCTCGAATGTATCCATTCTAATTCATTCGTATGATCCATTCTAATTCATTCGTACGATCCATTCTAATCCATTCGTACGATCCATTCTAATTCATTCGTACAGTGCGTTCTAATCCATTCGTACGATCCATTCTAATCCATTCGTACGATCCATTCTAATTCATTCGCTCGAATGTATCCATTGTAATTCATTCGTACGATCCATTCTAATTCGTTCATACGATCCATTCTAATTCGTTCGTACGATCCATTCTAATTCGTTCGTACGATTCATTCTAATTCATTCGTACGATCCATTCTAATTCATTTGTACGATCCATTTTAATTCATTCGCATCTAATTCATTCTCATGATACATTCGTGCGAATGAATTAGAATGGATCATACGAATGAATTAGAATGGATCGTACGAACGAATTAGAATGGATCGTATGAACGAATTAGAATGGATCGTACGAATGAATTAGAATGGATACATTCGAGCGAATGAATTAGAATGGATCGTACGAATGGATTAGAATGGATCGTACGAATGGATTAGAATGGATCGTACGAATGAATTAGAATGGATCATACAAATGAATTAGAAAGGTTACATTCCTGAGAATGAATTAGAATGGATCGTACGAATGAATTAGAATGGATACATTCGAGCGAATGAATTAGAATGGATCATACGAATGAATTAGAATGGATCATAGGAATAAATTAGAATGGATCGTGCAAATGAATTAGAATGGATACATTCGTGCGAATGAATTAGAATGGATCGTAGGAATGAATTAGAATGGATCGTACGAATGAATTAGAATGGTTACATTCGTGCGAATGAATTAGAATGGATCATAGGAATGAATTAGAACGGATCGTGCGAATGAATTAGAATGGATCGTACGAATGAATAAGAATGGATCGTACGAATGAATTAGAATGGATCGTACGAATGAATTAGAATGGATACATTCGAGCGAATGAATTAGAATGGATCGTACGAATGAATTAGAATGGATCGAACGAATGAATTAGAATGGATACATTCGAGCGAATGAATTAGAATAGATCGTAAGAATGAATTAGAATGGATCATACGAATGAATTAGATTAGATCGTAGGAATGAATTTGAATGGATCATACGAATGAATTAGAATGGATCGTACGAACGAATTAGAATGGATCATACGAACGAATTAGAATGGATCGTATGAATGAATTAGAATGGATCGTACGAATGAATTAGAATAGATACATTCGAGCGAATGAATTAGAATGGATCGTACGAATGAATTAGAATGGATCATAGGAATGAATTAGAATGGATCGTGCAAATGAATTAGAATGGATACCTTTGTGCATATGAATTAGAATGGATCGTATGAATGAATTAGAATGGATCATATTAATGAATTTGAATGGATCGTACGAATGAATTAGAATGGATACATTCGTCCGAATCAATTAGACTGGATCGTGCGAATCAATAAGACTGATCGAGCAAATCAATTAGACTGGATCGTGCGAATCAATTAGACTGGATCGTGCGAATGAATAAGAATGGATCATACGAATGAATTTGAATGGATCATACGAAATAATTAGAATGGATACATTTGTGCGAATGAATTAGAATGGATTATATGAATGAATTAGAATGGATCGTACGAATGAATTAGAATGGTTACATTCGTGCGAATGAATTAGAATGGATCGTACGAATGGATTAGAATGGATCGTACGAATGGATTAGAATGGATCGTACGAATGAATTAGAATGGATCATACAAATGAATTAGAAAGGTTACATTTGTGAGAATGAATTAGAATGGATCGTACGAATGGATTAGAATGGATCGTACGAATGGATTAGAATGGATCGTACGAATGAATTAGAATGGATCGTGCAAATGAATTAGAATGGATACATTTGTGAGAATGAATTAGAATGGATCGTAGGAATGAATTAGAATGGATCGTACGAATGAATTAGAATGGTTACATTCGTGCGAATGAATTAGAATCGATCGTACGAATGGATTAGAATGGATCATACGAATGGATTAGAATGGATCGTACAAATGAATTAGAAAGGTTACATTTGCGAGAATGAATTACAATGGATCGTACGAATGAATTAGAATGGATCGTACGAATGGATTAGAATGGATCGTACGAATGGATTAGAATGGATCGTACGAATGGATTAGAATGGATCATACAAATGAATAAGAAAGGTTACATTCGTGAGAATGAATTAGAATGGATCGTGCGAATTAATTAGAAAGGATCGTACGAATGAATTTGAATGGATACATTTGTGCGAATGAATCTGAATGGATTATATGAATGAATTACAATGGATCGTACGAATGAATTAGAATGGATCATACGAATGAATTAGAATAGCTCATACGAATGAATTAGAATGAATCGTACGAATGAATTAGAATGGTTACATTTGTGCGAATGAATTAGAATAGATCGTACGAATGAATTAGAATGGATCGTACGAATGAATTAGAATGGATCGTATGAATGAATTAGAATGGATCGTACGAATGAATTAGAATGGATATATTCATTCGAATGTATCCATTCTAATTAATTCGTTCGATCCATTCTAATTCATTCGTACGATCCATTCAAATTCATTCGCATGATCCATTCTAATTCATTCGTACGATCCATTCTAATTCATTCTCACGAATGTAACCTTTCTAATTCATTTGTATGATCCATTCTAATCATTCATACGATCCATTCTAATCCATTCGTCCGATCCATTCTAATTCATTCGAACGATCCATTCAAATTCTTTCGTACGATCCATTCTAATTCATTCGTATGATCCATTCTAACTCATTTGGTGGATCCATTCTAATTCATTCGTACGATCCATTCTAATTCATTCGCACGATCCATTCTAATTTATTCGTATGATCCATTCTAATTAATTCACACAAATGTATCCATTCTAATTCATTCGTACGATCCATTCTAATTTATTCGTTCAAATATATCCATTCTAATTCATTCATACGATCCATTCTAATTCATTCGCACGATCCATTCTAATTCATTCGCACGAATGTATCCATTCTAATCCATTCTAATTCATCGCACGAATCCGTTCTAATTCATTCGCACGAATGTATCCATTCTAATTCATTTGTGCGAATGAATTAGATCGGATTCGTGCGATGAATTAGAATGGTTTGTATGAATGAATTAGAATGGATCGTACGAATAAATTAGAATGGATCGTATGAATGAATTAGAATGGATCGTACAAATGAATTAGAAAGGTTACATTTGTGAGAATGAATTAGAATGGATCGTACGAATGGATTAGAATGGATCGTACGAATGGATTAGAATGGATCGTACGAATAGATTAGAATGGATCGTACGAATGAATTAGAATGGATCATACAAATGAATTAGAAAGGTTACATTCGTGAGAATGAATTAGAATGGATCGTACGAATGAATTAGAATGGATCATGCGAATGAATTTGAATGGATCGTACGAATGAATAAGAATTGATCGTACGAATGAATTAGAATGGATCGTACGAATGTATCCATTCTAATTCATTCGTATGATCCATTCGAATTCGTTCGTACGATCCATTCTAATTCGTTCGTATGATCCATTCTAATTCGTTTGTACGATCCATTCTAATTCATTCGCACGATCCATTCTAATTCATTCGCACGATCCATTCTAATTCTTTCGTATGATCCATTCTAATTCATTCGCACGAATGTATCCATTCTAGTTCATTCCTACGCTCCATTCTAATTCATTCGTACGCTCCATTATTATTCATCGCACAAATGTACCCATTCTAATTCATTCGTACGATCCATTCTAATTCATTCGCACGATCGATTCTAATTCATTCGTATGATCCATTCTAATTCATTCGTACGATCCATTCTAATTCTTTCGTACGATCCATTCTAATTCATTCGCACAATCTATTTTAATTCATTCGTACAATTCATTCTAATTCATTCGTACGATCCATTCTAATTCATTCGCACTATCCATTCTAATTCATTCGTACGATCCATTCTAATTCATTCGTACGATCCATTCTAATTCATTCGTACAAATATATCCATTCTAATTCATTCGTACGATCCATTCTAATTCATTCATATGATCTATTCTAATTCATTCGCACGAATGTATCCATTCTAATTCATTCGCACAATCCAATCTAATTCAAACGTACGATTCATTCTAATTCATTACCATGATGTATTCTAATTCATTCGTACGATCCATTCCAATTCATTTGTACGATCCATTTTAATTCATTCGCATGATCCATTCTAATTCATTCGTATGATACATTCATACGATTGAATTAGAATGGATTATACGAATGAATTAGAATTGATCATACGAATGAATTAGAATAGATCGTACGAATGAATTAGAATGGATCGTGCGAATGAATTAGAATGGATCGTACAAATGAATTAGAATGGATCATATGTTCATTCTAATTCATTCGTATGATCCATTCTAATGCATTCGTACGATTCATTCTAATTCATTCGTACGATCCATTCTAATTCATTCGTATGGTCCATTCTAATTTATTTGCACGAATATACAATCCATTCTAATTTATTCGCAAGAATGTATCCATTCTAATTCATTCGTACAATCCATTCTATTTTATTTGTACAAATGTATCCATTCCAATTCATTCATACGATCCCTTCTAATTCATTCGTACGATTCATTCTAATTCATTCGCACGATCCATTCTAATTCATTCGTACGATCCATTCTAATTCATTCGCTCGAATGTATCCATTCTAATTCATTCGTACGATCAATTCTAATTCATTCGTACGATCCATTCTAATTCATTCGCATGATCCATTCATACGATCCATCCTAATCCATTCTAATTCATTCATACGATCTATTCTAATTCGTTCGTACAATCCATTCAAATTCATTCGTACGATCCATTCTAATTCATTCGTACGATCCATTCTAATTCATTTGTACGATCCATTCTAATTCATTCGCACGAATGTAACCATTCTAATTCATTCGTACGATCCATTCTAATTCATTCCTACGATCCATTCTAATTCATTCGCACGAATGTATCCATTCTAATTCATTTGCCTGATCCATTCTAATTCATTCCCATGATCCATTCTAATTCATTCGTATGACCCATTCTAATTCATTCGCTCAAATATATCCATTCTAATTCATTCGTACGATCCATTCTAATTCATTCGTACGATCCATTCTAATTCATTCATACGATCTATTCTAATTCATTCGCACGAATGTATCCATTCTAATTCATTCGCACAATCCAATCTAATTCAAACGTACGATCCATTCTAATTCATTCGCCCGATCCATTCTAATTCATTCACTCGATCCATTCTATGATCCATTCATTCTATGATCCATTCTATGATCCATTCTAATTCATTCTATGATCCATTCTATGATCCATTCTAATTCATTCTAATTTAAACGTACGATCGATTCTAATTCATTCAAATGTACGATCCATTCTATGATCCATTCTAATTCCTATGATCCATTCTAATTCATTCGCATTATCCATTCATACGATCCATTCTAATCCATTCGTACGATCCATTCTAATTCATTCATACGATCTATTCTAATTCGTTCGTACAATCCATTCAAATTCATTCGTACGATCCATTCTAATTCATTCGTACGATCCATTCTAATTCATTTGTACGATCAATTCTAATTCATTCGTACGATCCATTCTAATTCATTCGCACGACTGTAACCATTCTAATTCATTCGTACGATCCATTCTAATTCATTCCTACGATCCATTCTAATTCATTCGCACGAATGTATCCATTCTAATTCATTTGCACGATCCATTCTAATTCATTCCTATGATCCATTCTAATTCATTCGTACGATCCATTCTAATTCATTCGCTCAAATATATCCATTCTAATTCATTCGTATGATCCATTCTAATTCATTTGTACGATCCATTCTAATTCATTCGTACGATCCATTCTAATTCATTCGCTCGAATGTATCCATTCTAATTCATTCGTACGATCCATTCTAATTTGTTCATACGATCCATTCTAATTCGTTCGTACGATCCATTCTAATTCGTTCGTACGATCCATTCTAATTCATTTGTACGATCCATTCTAATTCATTTATACGAATGAATTAGAATGGATCGTACGAATGGATTAGAATGGATCGTACGAATGAATTAGAATGGATCGTGCAAATGAATTAGAATGGATACATTCGTGCGAATGAATTAGAATGGATCGTGCGAATGCAATAGAATGTATCATACGAATGAATTAGAATGAATCGTACGATCCATTCTAATTCATTCGTACGATCCATTCTAATTCATTCGCACGAATGTATCCAATCTAATTCATTCGTATAATCTATTCTAATTCATTCGTACGATCATTCTAATTCATTCGTACGATCCATTCTATTTCATTCATACGATCCATTCGAATTCATTCATGCAATCCATTCTAATGGATCGTACGAACGAATTAGAATGGATCGTATGAATGAATAAGAATGGATCGTACGAATGCATTAGAATGGATCGTACGAATGAATTAGAATGGATACATTCGAGCGAATGAATTAGAATGGATCGTGCGATGAATTAGAATGGATCAAAAAAATGAATTAGAATGGATCGTACGAATGAATTAGAATGAATCGTACGAATGAATTAGAATGGATACATTCGTACGAATGAATTAGAATGGATCGTACGAATGAATTAGAATGGATCATAGGAATGAATTAGAATGGATCATATGAATGAACTAGAATGGTTACATTCGTGCGAATGAATTAGAATGGATCATACGAATGGATTAGAATGGATCATACGAATGAATTAAAATGGATACATTTATACGACTGAATTAGAATGGATCGTGCGAATTAATTAGAATGGATCGTACGAATGAATTTGAATGGATACATTTGTGCGAATGAATCTGAATGGATTGTATGAATGAATTACAATGGATCGTATGAATGAATTAGAATGGATCGTACGAATGAATTAGAATAGCTCATACGAATGAATTAGAATGGATCGTACGAATGAATTAGAATGGATCGTACGAATGAATTAGAATGGATCGTACGAATGAATTAGAATGGATACATTTGTACGAATGAATTAGAATGGATTGTAGGAATGAATTAGAATGGATCGTATGAATGAATTAGAATGGATCGTGCGAATGAATTAGAATGGATCGTATGAATAAATTAGAATGGATCGTACGAATGAATTAAAAAGGATTGTGCGAATGAATTAGAATGGATCATACGAATGAATTAAAATGGATACATTCATACGACTGAATTAGAATGGATCATAGGAATGAATTAGAATGGATCGTAGGAATGAATTAGAATGGATTGTACGATTAGAATGGATACATTCGTACGAATGAATTAGAATGGATCGTACGAATGAATTAAAATTGATCGTACGAATGAATTAGAATGGATCATAGGAATGAATTAGAATGGATCATGCAAATGAATTAGAATGGATACATTCGTGCGAATGAATTAGAATGGATCGTTGGAATGAATTAAAATGGATCGTACGAATGAATTAGAATGGTTACATTAGTGTGGATCGTACGAATGAATTAGAATGGATCGTAGGAATGAATTAGAATGGATCGTACGAATGAATTAGAATGGTTATATTTATGCGAATGAATTAGAATGGATCTTCCGAATAAATTAGAATGGATACATTCACGCAAATGAATTAGAATGGATCGTACGAATGAATTAGAATGGATCAGACGAATGAATTAGAATGGATCATACGAATGGATTAGAATGGATCGTACGAATGGATTAGAATGCATTGTACGAATGAATTAGAATAGATACATTTGTACGAATGAATTAGAATGGATCGTACGAATGGATTAGAATGGATCGTACGAATGAATTAGAATGGATCGTACGAACTAATTAGAATGGATCATACGAACGAATTAGAATGGATCGTGCGAATGAATTAGAATGGATCATATAGAATGGATATATTTATGCGAATAAATTAGAATGGATCGTACGAATGAATTAGAATGGATCCACCGAACGAGTTAGAATGGATCATACGAATGAATTAGAATGGATCGTACGAATGAATTAGAATGGATTGTGCGAATGAATTACAATGGATCGTATGAATGAATTAGAATGGATTATACGAATGAATTAGAATGGATCGTACGAATGAATTAGAATGGATCCACCGAATGAGTTAGAATGGATAATACGAATGAATTAGAATGGATCGTACAAATGAATTAGAATGGATTGTGCGAATGAATCTGAATGGATTGTATGAATGAATTACAATGGATCGTACGAATGAATTAGAATGGATCGTACGAATGAATTAGAATGGATTGTACGAATGAATTAGAATGGATCGTACAAATGAATTAGAAAGGTTACATTTGTGAGAATGAATTAGAATGGATCATACGAATAAATTAGAATGGATCGTACGAATGGATTAGAATGGATCGTACGAATGGATTAGAATGGATCGTATGAATGAATAAGAATGGATCATACAAATTAATTAGAAAAGTTACATTCGTGAGAATGAATTAGAATGGATCGTACGAATGAATTAGAATGGATCGTACGAATGGATTAGAATGGATCGTACGAATGGATTAGAATGGATCGTATGAATGAATTAGAATGGATCATAGGAATGAGTTAGAATGGATCATACGAATGAATTTGAATGGATCGTACGAATGAATTAGAATGGATTGTGTGAATGAATTAGAATGGATCGTATGAATGAATAAGAATGGATTGTACGAATGAATTAAAATGGATCGTACGAATGGATTAGAATGGATCGTGCGAATGGATTAGAATGGATCGTACGAATGAATTAGAATGGATCGTACAAATGAATTAGAAAGGCATTCGTACGATCCATTCTAATTCATTCGTAGGATCCATTCTAATTCATTCGTACGATCCATTCTAATTCATTTGCATGAATGTATCCATTCTAATTCATTCGTACGATCCATTCTAATTCATTCGTACTATCTATTCTAATGCATTCGCATGATCCATTCTAATTCATTCGCTCGAATGTATCCATTCTAATTCATTCGTACGATCCATTCTAATTCGTTCATACGATCCATTCTAATTCGTTCGTACGATCCATTCTAAAATGAGTTAGAATGGATCATTCGAATGAATTAGAATGGATCGTATGAATGAATTAGAATAGATTGTGCGAATGAATTATAATGGATCGTGTGAATGAATAAGAATGGATACATTCGTGCGAATGAATTAGAATGGATCGGACGAATGAATTAGAATGGATAGTACGAATGAATTAGAATGGATCGTACGAATAAATTAGAATGGATACATTCATGCAAATGAATTAGAATGGATCGTCATACGATCCATTCTAATTCATTCGTACGATCCATTCTAATTCATTTGTACGATCCATTGTAATTCATTCATACAATCCATTCAGATTCATTCGCACAATCCATTCTAATTCATTCGTACGATCCATTCTAATTCATTCGTATGATCCATTCTAACTCATTCGGTGGATCCATTCTAATTCATTCGTACGATCCATTCTAATTCATTCGTTCAAATGTATCCATTCTAATTCATTCGTCCGATCCATTCTAATTCATTCGTATGATCAATTCTAATTCATTCGCACGATCCATTCTAATTCATTCGTATGATCCATTCTAATTCATTCGTATAATCCATTCTATTTCATTCGTCCGATCCATTCTAATTCATTCGTATGATCAATTCTAATTCATTCGTACGATCCATTCTAATCCATTCGTACGATCCATTCTAATTCATTCGTACGATCCATTCTAATTCATTCGCACGAATGTAATCGTTCTAATTCATTCGTACGATCCATTCTAATTCATTCCTACGATCCATTCTAATTCATTCGCAGGATCCATTCTAATTTATTCGTACGATCCATTCTAATTCATTCGCATGAATATATTGTACGTTCGAATTAGAATGGATTGTGCGAATAAATTAAAATGGATCGTACGAATGAATTAGAATGGATACATTCGTGCGAATGAATTAGAATAGATCGTACGAATGAATTAGAATAGATACATTCGAGCGAATGAATTAGAATGGATCGTACGAATGAATTAGAATGGATCATAGGAATGAATTAGAATGGATCGTGCAAATGAATTAGAATGGATCGTACGAATGAATTAGAATGGATCGTACGAATGAATTAGAATGGATACATTCAAGCGAATGAATTAGAATGGATCGTAGGAATGAATTAGAATGGCTCATACGAATGAATTAGAATGGATCGTGTGAATGAATTTGAATGGATTGCACGAATTGAATTAGAATGGATCATATGAATGAATTAGAATGGATCGTGCGAATGAATTACAATTGATCATACGAATGAATTAGAATGGATCGTACGAATGAATTAGAATGGATCGTGCGAATGAATTAGAATTGATCATACGAATGAATTAGAATGGATCGTACGAATGAATTAGAATGGATACATTCGTGCGAATGAATTAGAATGGATCGTACAAATGAATTAGAATGGATCGTACGAATGAATTAAAATGGTTACATTCGTGCGAATGAATTAGAATGGATCGTACGAATGAATTAGAATGAATCATACGAATGAATTAGAATGGATCGTGCGAATGAATTTGAATGGATCGTACGAATGAATTAGAATGGATACATTCGTGCGAATGAATTAGAATGGATCAGTGGAATGAATTAGAATGGATCGTGCGAATGAATTAGAATAGATCGTGCGAATGAATTGGAATGGATCATACAAATGAATTAGAAAGATTACATTCATGAGAATGAATTAGAATAGATCGTACGAAAGAATTAGAATGGATCATGCGAATGAATTTGAATGGATTGTACGAATGAAAAAGAATGGATCGTATAAATGAATTAGAATGGATCGTACGAATGAATTAGAATGGATACATTCGTGCGAGTGAATTAGAATGGATTGTACGAATGAATTAGAATGGATCATAGGAATGAATTAGAATGGATCGTGCAAATGAATTAGAATGGATACATTCGTGCGAATGAATTAGAATGGATCGTGCGAATGAATTAGAATGGATCGTATGAATGAATTAGAATGGTTACATTCGTGCGAATGAATTAGAATGGATCGTAGGAATGAATTAGAATGGATCGTACGAATGAATTAGAATGGTTACATTCGTGCGAATGAATTAGAATGGATCGTACGAATGAATTAGAATGAATCATACAAATGAATTAGATTGGATCGTGCGAATGAATTTGAATGGATCGTACGAATGAATTAGAATGGATCGTGCGAATGAATTTGAATGGATCTTACGAATGAATTAGAATGGATCGTGCGAATAAATTTGAATGGATTATACGAATGAATTAGAATGGATACATTCGTGCGAATTAATTAGAATGGATCGGACGAATGAATTAGAATGGATCGTGCGAATGAATTAGAATAGATCGTGCGAATGAATTAGAATGGATCATACCAATGAATTAGAAAGGTTACATTCGTGAGAATGAATTAGAATGGATCGTACGAATGAATTAGAATGGATCATGCGAATGAATTTGAATGGATCGTACGAATAAATAAGAATGGATCATACGAATGAATTAGAATGGATCGTACAAATGAACTAGAAAGGTTACATTTGTGAGAATGAATTTGAATGGATCGTACGAATGAATTAGAATGGATCGAACGAATGAATTAGAATGAATACATTCGAGCGAATGAATTAGAATGAATGTATGAATGAATTAGAATGGATCGTACGAATGAATTATAATGGATCGTGCGAATGAATTAGAATGGATCGTACGAACGAATTAGAATGGATCGTACGAACGAATTAGAATGGATCATACGAACGAATTAGAATGGATCATACGAATGAATTAGAATGGATTAGAATGGATCGCACGAATGGATTACAATGGATCGTACGAATGCATTAGAATGGATACATTCGTGCGAATGAATTAGAATGGATCGTTCGAATGAATTAGAATGGATCGTGCGAAAGAATTAGAATGGATCGTGTGATTTAATTAGAATGGATCGTACGAATGAATTAGAATGGATCGTGCAAAAGAATAAGAATGGATACATTCGTGCCAATGAATTAGAATGGATCGTAGGAATGAATTAGAATGGATCGTACGAATGAATTAGAATGGTTACATTCGTGCGAATGAATTAGAATGAATTGTACGAATGGATTAGAATGGATCGTACGAATGGATTAGAATGGATCGTACGAATGAATTAGAATGGATCGTACAAATGAATTAGAAAGGTTACATTTGTGAGAATGAATTAGAATGGATCGTGCAAATGAATTAGAATGGATCGTATGAATGAATAAGAATGGATCGTACGAATGAATTAGAATGGATACATTTGTGCGAATGAATTAGAATGGATACATTCGTGCGAATGAATTAGAATGGATCGTACGAATGAATTAGAATGGATCATGCGAATGAATTTGAATGGATCGTACGAATGAATTAGAATGGATCGAACGAATGAATTAGAATGCATCGTGCGAATGAATTAGAATGGATACATTCGTGCGAATGAATTAGAATGGATTGTACAAATGAATTAGAATGGATCGTACGAATGAATTAGAATGGATCGTGCGAATGAATTTGAATGGATCGTGCGAATCAATTAGAATGGATCATACGAATGAATTAGAATGGATCGTACGAATGCATTAGAATGGATTGTACGAATGGATTAGAATGGATCGTACGAATAAATTAGAATGGATCGTGCGAATGAATTAGAATGGATCGTACGAATGAATTAGAATGGATCGTATGAATGTATCCATTTTAATCCATTCGTACGATCCATTCTAATTCATTCGTACGATCCATTCTAATTCATTCGCACGAATGTATCGAATGAATTAGAATGGATCGTACGAATGAATTAAAATAGATCGTACAAATGAATTAGAATGGATCGTGCGAATGAATTAGAATGGATACATACAAATGAATTAGAAAGGTTACATTCGAGCGAATGAATTAGAATGAATCGTACAAATGAATTAGAATGGATCGTGCGAATGAATTAGAATGAATCGTACGAATGCATTAGAATGGATCATAGGAATGAATTAGAATGGATCGTGCAAATGAATTAGAATGGATACATTCATGCGAATGAATTAGAATGGATCGTACGAATGAATTAGAATGGATCGAACGAATGAATTAGAATGGATCGTACGAATGAATTAGAATGGATCATGCGAATGAATTTGAATGGATCCTATGAATAAATTAGAATGGATCATACGAATGAATTAGAATGGATCGTACGAATGCATTAGAATGGATCGTGCGAATAAATTAGAATGGATACATTCGTACAAATGAATTAGAATGGATCGTGCGAATGAATTAGAATGGATCGTACGAATGAATTAGAATGGATCATATGAATGAATTAGAATTGTTACATTTGTGCGAATGAATTAGAATGGATCGTACGAATGGATTAGAATGGATCGTACCAATGGATTAGAACGCATTGTACGAATGAATTAGAATAGATACATTTGTGCGAATGAATTAGATTGCATCGTGCGAATGAATTAGAATGGATCGTGCAAAAGAATAAGAATGGATACATTCGTGCCAATGAATTAGAATGGATCGTAGGAATGAATTAGAATGGATCGTACGAATGAATTAGAATGGTTACATTCGTGCGAATGAATTAGAATGAATTGTACGAATGGATTAGAATGGATCGTACGAATGGATTAGAATGGATCGTACGAATGAATTAGAATGGATCGTACAAATGAATTAGAAAGGTTACATTTGTGAGAATGAATTAGAATGGATCGTGCAAATGAATTAGAATGGATCGTATGAATGAATAAGAATGGATCGTACGAATGAATTAGAATGGATACATTTGTGCGAATGAATTAGAATGGATACATTCGTGCGAATGAATTAGAATGGATCGTACGAATGAATTAGAATGGATCATGCGAATGAATTTGAATGGATCGTACGAATGAATTAGAATGGATCGAACGAATGAATTAGAATGCATCGTGCGAATGAATTAGAATGGATACATTCGTGCGAATGAATTAGAATGGATTGTACAAATGAATTAGAATGGATCGTACGAATGAATTAGAATGGATCGTGCGAATGAATTTGAATGGATCGTGCGAATCAATTAGAATGGATCATACGAATGAATTAGAATGGATCGTACGAATGCATTAGAATGGATTGTACGAATGAATTAGAATGGATACATACAAATGAATTAGAAAGGTTACATTCGTGCGAATGAATTAGAATGAATCGTACAAATGAATTAGAATGGATCGTGCGAATGAATTAGAATGAATCGTACGAATGCATTAGAATGGATCATAGGAATGAATTAGAATGGATCGTGCAAATGAATTAGAATGGATACATTCATGCGAATGAATTAGAATGGATCGTACGAATGAATTAGAATGGATCGAACGAATGAATTAGAATGGATCGTACGAATGAATTAGAATGGATCATGCGAATGAATTTGAATGGATCCTATGAATAAATTAGAATGGATCATACGAATGAATTAGAATGGATCGTACGAATGCATTAGAATGGATCGTGCGAATGAATTAGAATGGATACATTCGTACAAATGAATTAGAATGGATCGTGCGAATGAATTAGAATGGATCGTACGAATGAATTAGAATGGATCATATGAATGAATTAGAATTGTTACATTTGTGCGAATGAATTAGAATGGATCGTACGAATGGATTAGAATGGATCGTACCAATGGATTAGAACGCATTGTACGAATGAATTAGAATAGATACATTTGTGCGAATGAATTAGATTGTATCGTGCGAATGAATTAGAATAGATCGTACGAATGAATTAGAATGGATCGTGCGAATGAATTAGAATGGATCCTACGAATGAATTAGAATCGATCGTGTGAATGAATTAGAATCGATCGTACGAATGAATTAGAATGGATCCACCGAATGAGTTAGAATGGATCATACGAATGAATTAGAATGGATCATACGAATGAATTAGAATAGATTGTACGAATGAATTAGAATGGATCGTACGAATAGATTAGAATGCATTGTACGAATGAATTAGAATAGATACATTTGTGCGAATGCATTAGAATGGATCGTATGAATGAATAAGAATGGATCATACGAATGAATTAGAATGGTTACATTCGTGCGAATGAATTAGAAAGGATGGTACGAATGAATTAGAATGGATATATTCGTGCGAATGAATTAGAATGGATCGTACGAATGAATTAGACTGGATCGTACGAATAAATTAGAATAGATACATTCGTGCGAATGAATTAGAATGGATCGTACGAATGAATTAGAATGGATCGAACGAATGAATTAGAATGGATCGTGCAGATGAATTAAAATGGATACATTCGTGCGAATGAATCTGAATGGATTGTATGAATGAATTACAATGGATCGTATGAATGAATTAGAATGGATCGTACGAATGAATTAGAATAGCACATTCGAATGAATTAGAATGAATCATACGAATGAATTAGAATGGTTACATTCATACGAATGAATTAGAATAGATCGTACGAATGAATTAAAATGGATCGTACGAATAAATTAGAATGGATCGTGCGAATGAATTTGAATGGATCGTACGAATGAATTAGAATGAATCCACCGAATGAGTTAGAATGGATCATACGAATGAATTAGAATGGATTGTACGAATGAATTAGAATGGATTGTGCGAATGAATTAGAATGGATCGTATGAATGAATAAGAATAAATCATACGAATGAACTAAAATGGATCGTGCGTATGAATTAGAATTAATCGTACGAATGAATTAGAATGGATCGTGCGAATGAATTAGAATGTATCGTGCGAATGAAATAGAATGGATCGTGCAAATGAATTAGAATGGATACATTCGTACAAATGAATTAGAATGGATCGTGCGAATGAATTAGAATGGATCGTATAAACTAATTAGAATGGATCGTACAAATGAATTAGAATGGATACATTCGAGCGAATGAATTAGAATGGATCATACGAATGAATTAGAATGGATCATAGGAATGAATTAGAATGGATCGTGCAAAAGAATTAGAATGAATACATTCATGCGAATGAATTATAATGGATCGTGCGAATGAATTAGAATGGATCGTACGAATGAATTAGAATGGATACATTCGAGCGAATGAATTAGAATAGATCGTTGGAATGATTTAGAATGGATCATACAAATGAATTAGAATGGATCGTGCGAATGAATTAGAATAAATTGTACGAATGAATTAGAATGGATACATTCGTGCGAATGAATTAGAATGGATCGGACGAATGAATTGGAATGGATCATACGATTCATTCTAATTCATTCGTACGATCCATTCTAATGCATTCGTACGATTCAGTCTAATTCATTCGCACGATCCATTCTAATTCATTCGTACGATCCATTCTTATTCATTCATAGGATCCATTCTAATTCATTCGCACAATCCATTCTAATTCATTCGTACGATCCATTCTAATTCATTCGTATGATCCATTCTAACTCATTCGGTGGATCCATTCTAATTCATTCGTACGATCCGTTCTAATTCATTCGCACGATCCATTCGAATTTATTCGTACGATCCATTCTAATTCATTCGCACAAATGTAACCATTCTAATCCATTCGTACGATTCATTCTAATTCATTCGTATGAGCTATTCTAATTCATTCATACGATCCATTCTAATTCATTCGTACGATCAATTGTAATTCATTCATACAATCTATTTAGATTCATTCGCACAAATGTATCCATTCAAATTCATTCGTACGATCCATTCTAATTAATTCGCACGATCCATTCTAATTCAGTCGTATGAATGTATCCATTTTAATTCATTCATACGATCCATTCTAATTCATTCGTACGATCTAATTCATTCGTACGATCCATTCTAATTCATTCGTACGATCGATTCTAATTCATTCACACGATCCATTCTAATTCATTCGCACGAATGTATCCATTCTAATTCATTTGCACGATCCATTCTAATTCATTCATATGATCCATTCTAATTCATTCGTACGATCCATTCCAATTCATTCGCTTGAATATATCCATTCTAATTCATTCGTACGATCCATTCTAATTCATTCATACGATCCATTCAAATTCATTCGCACGATCCATTCTAATTCATTTGTACGAATGTATCCATTCTAATTCATTCGCACGATCCATTCTAATTAATTCGCACGATCCATTCTAATTCATTCATACGATTCATTCTAATTCATTCGCACGATCCATTCTAATTCATTCATACGATCCATTCTTATTCATTCATACGATCCATTCTAATTCATTCGCACAATCTATTCTAATTGATTCGTATGATCCATTCTAATTCATTCGTATGATCCATTCTAACACATTCGGTGGATCCATTCTAATTCATTCGTACGATCCATTCTAATTCATTCGCACGATCCATTCTAATTTATTCGTATGATCCATTCTAATTCATTCGTACGATCTATTCTAATTCATTCGCACGAATGTAACCATTCTAATTCATTCGTACAATTCATTCTAATTCATTCGTATGAGCTATTCTAATTCATTCGTACGATCCATTCTATTTCATTCGTACGATCCATTGTAATTCATTCATACAATCCATTCAGATTCATTCGCACGAATGTATCCATTCTAATTCATTTGCACAATCCATTCTAATTCATTCGTTCGATCTATTCTAATTCATTCGTACGATCCATTCTAATTCATTCGCACGAATGTATCCATTCTAATTTATTCGTACAATCCAGTCTAATTCATTCGTACGATCCATTCTAATTCATTCGCACGAATATATCCATTCTAATTCATTCGTACGATCCTTTCTAATTCATTCGCACGAATGTAACCATTCTAATTCATTCAAACAATCCATTCTAATTCTTTCCTACGATCCATTCTAATTCATTCGCACGAATGTATCCATTCTAATTCATTTGCACGATCCATTCTAATTCATTCCTACGATGCATTCTAATTTATTCGTACAATCCATTCTAATTCATTCGCACGATCCATTCTAATTCATTCATACGATCCATTCTAATTCATTCGCACGATCTATTCTAATTCATTCGTACGATCCATTCTAATTCATTCGCACGATGTAATCTAATTCATTCGCACAAATGTATCTATTCTAATTCATTCGTACAATGCATTCAAATCCATTCGTACGATCCATTCTAATCCATTCGTACGATCCATTCTAATCCATTCATACGATCCATTCTAATTCATTCGTACGATCCATTCTAATTCATTCTCACAAATGTAACCTTTCTAATTCATTTGTACGATCCATTCTAATTCATTCGTACGATCCATTCTAATCCATTCGTACGATCCATTCTAATCCATTCGTACGATCCATTCTAATTCATTCGCACGAATATAACCATTCTAATTCATTCGTACGATCCATTCTAATTCATTCCTACGATCCATTCTAATTCATTCGCACGAATGTATCCATTCTAATTCATTCGCACGATCCATTCTAATTCATTTGTACGAATGTATCCATTCTAATTCATTCGCACGATCCATTCTAATGCATTCGTACGATTCATTCTAATTCATTCACACGATCCATTCTAATTCATTCATACGATCCATTCTAATTCATTCGTACGATCCATTCTAATTCATTCGTATGATCCATTCTAATTCATTCGCACGATCCATTCTAATTCATTCGCACGATCCATTCTAATTCATTCGTACGATCCATTCTAATTCATTCCTACGATCCATTCTAATTCATTCCCATGAATGTATCCATTCTAATTCATTCGTACGATCCATTCTAATTCATTCGTACAATCCATTCAAATTCATACATACGATGCAATCTAATTCATTCGCACAAATGTAACCTTTCTAAGTCATTTGTACGATCTATTCTAATTCATTCGTACGATCCATTCTAATCCATTCGTACGATCAATTCTAATTCATTCATACGTTCCATTCTAATTCATTCGTACGAATGGTTCCATTCTAATGCATTCATACGATCCGTTCTAATTCATTCTCACGAATGTAACCTTTCTAATTCATTTGTATGATCCATTCTAATTCATTCGTACGATCCATTCTAATCCATTTGGACGATCCATTCTAATCCATTCGTACGATCCATTCTAATACATTCGTACGTACGATCCATTCTAATCCATTCGTACAATCCATTCTAATTCATTCGTACGATCCATTCTAATTCATTCTCACAAATGTAACCTTTCTAATTCATTTGTACGATCCATTCTAATTCGTTCATATGATCCATTCTAATTCGTTCGTATGATCCATTCTAATTCGTTCGTACGATCCATTCTAATTCGTTCATACGATCCATTCTAATTCATTCGCACGATCCATTCTAATTCGTTCGTACGATCCATTCTAATTTGTTCGTACGATCTATTCTAATTCTTTCGTACGATCCATTCTAATTCATTCGCACGATACATTCTAATTCATTCGTATGATCCATTCTAATTCATTCCTACGATCTATTCTAATTCATTCGCTCGACACAATCCATTCGTACGATCCATTCTAATCTATTCGTACGATCCATTCTAATTCATTCGTACGATCCATTCTAATTCATTCTCACAAATGTAACCTTTCTAATTCATTTGTACGATCCATTCTAATTCATTTGTACGATCCATTCTAATTCATTCGTACGATCCATTCTAATTCATTCGCACGATCCATTCTAATTTATTCGCTCGAATGTATCAATTCTAATTCATTCGTACGATCCATTCTAATGCATTCGTACGATCCATTCTAATTCATTCGTACGATCCATTCTAATTCATTCGTATGATCTATTCTAATTCATTCGCACGAATGTAACCATTCTAATCCATTCGTACGATCCATTCTTATTCATTCCTACGAATGTATCCATTCTAGCTCATTCGTACGCTCCATTCTAATTCATTCGTACGCTCCATTCTTATTCATCACACAAATGTATCCATTCTAATTCATTCACAAAATTCATTCTAATTCATTCGTACGATCCATTCTAATTCATTCGTATGATCCATTCTAACTCATTCGCATGATCCATTCAAATTTATTCGTACGATCCATTCTAATTCATTCATACGATCTATTCTAATTCATTCGCTCGAATGTATCCATTATAATTCATTCGTACGAATGAATTAGAATGGATCGTACAAATGAATTAGAATGGTTACATTCGTGCGAATGAATTAGAATGGATCATAGGAATAAATTAGAATGGATCGTGCGAATGAATTAGAATGGATCGTGCGAATGAATTAGAATGGATCGTAGGAATGAATTAGAATGGATCGAACGAATGAATTAGAATGGATCGTACGAATGAATTAGAATGGATCATGCGAATGAATTAGAATGGATCGTATGAATAAATTAGAATGGATCATACGAATGAATTAGAATGGATCGTGCGAATGAATTAGAATGAATCGTACGAATGCATTAGAATGGATCATACGAATGAATTAGAATGAATCGTACGATCCATTCTAATTCATTCGCACGATCCATTCTAATTCATTCGTATGATCCATTCTAATTCATTGCTACGATCTATTCTAATTCATTCGCTCGAATGTATCCATTCTAATTCATTCGTTCGATCCATTCTAATTCATTCGTACGATCCATTCAAATTCATTCGCACGATCCATTCTAATTCATTCGTATGATCCATTCTAATTCATTCGTACGATCCATTCTAATTCTGTCGTACGATCCATTCTAATTCATTCGTACGATCCATTCTTATTCATTCACACAAATGTATCTATTCTAATTCATTTCGTACAATGCGTTCTAATCCATTCGTACGATTCATTCTAATCCATTCGTACGATCCAATCTAATCCATTCACACGAATGTAACCATTCTAATTCATTCGTACGATCCATTCTAATCAATTCATATGATCCATTCTAATCCATTCGCACGAATGTATCCATTCTAATTCATTTGCACGATCCATTCTAAATCATTCATATGATCCATTCTAATTCATTCGTACGATCCATAATAATTCATTCGCTCGAATGTATCCATTCTAATTCATTCATACGATCCATTCTAATTCGTTCATACGATCCATTCTAATTCGTTCGTACGATCCATTCTAATTCGTTCGTACGATCCATTCTAATTCATTTGTACGATCCATTATAATTAATTCGTATGATCCATTCTAATTCATTCGTATGATACATTCGTGCGAATGAATTAGAATGGATCGTATGAATGAATTAGAATGGATCGTATGAATGAGTTAGAATGGATCGTGCGAAAGAATTAGAATGGATCGTACGAATGAATTAGAATGGATTGTGCGAATGAATTATAATGGATCGTATGAGTGAATTAGAATGGTTACATTCGTGCGAATGAATTAGAATGGATCGTACGAATGGATTAGAATGGATCGTACGAATGAATTCGAATGGATACATTCGAGCGAATGAATTAGAATGGATCATACGAATGAATTAGAATGGATCGTACTAATGGATTAGAACGGATCATACGAATAGATTAGAATGTATCGTACAAATGAATTAGAATGGATCATACAAATGAATTAGAAAGGTTATATTCGTGAGAATGAATAAGAATGGATCGTATGAACGAATTAGAATGGATCGTACGAATGAATTAGAATGGATACATTCGTGCGAATGAATTAGAATGGATCGGACGAATGAATTAGAATTGATCATGCAAATGAATTAGAATGGATCATACGATTGAATTTGAATGGATCGTACGAATAAATTTCTAATTCAGTCATATGAATGTATCCATTTTAATTCATTCGTACGATCCATTCTAATTTGTACGATCCATTCTAATCCATTCGTACGATCCATTCTAATCCATTCGTACAATCCATTCTAATTCATTCGTACGATCCATTCTAATTAATTCCTACGATCCATTCTAATTCATTCGCACGAATGTATCCATTCTAATTCATTTGCACGATCCATTCTAATTCATTCCAATGATCCATTCTAATTCATTCGTACGATCCATTCTAATTCATTCGCTCGATCCATTCTAATTCATTTGTACGATCCATTCTAATTCATTCGTACGATTCATTCTAACTCATTCCTACGATCTAATTCAATCGTATGATCCATTCTAATCCATTCGTACGATCCATTCTAAGTCATTCATACGAATGTATCCGTTCTAATCTATTCGTACGATCCATTCTAATCCATTCGTACGATCCATTCTAATTCATTCACACGAATGTAACCATTCTAATTCATTCATATGATCCATTCTAATCCATTCGTATGATCCATTCTAATTCATTCCTACGATCCATTCTAATTCATTCGCACGAATGTATCCATTCTAATTGATTTGCACGATCCATTCTAATTCATTCCTATGATCCATTCTAATTCATTCGTACGATCCATTCTAATTAATTTGCTCGAATGTATCCATTCTAATTCATTCGCACGATCAATTCTAATTCTTTCATATGATCCATTCTAATTCGTTCGCACGAATGTATCCATTATAATTCATTCGTATAATCCATTCTAATTCATTCGCACGATCCATTCTAATTCATTCCTACGATCAATTCTAATTCATTCGTATGATCTATTCTAATTCATTCGCACGAATTTATCCATTCTAATTCATTTGCACGATCCATTCTAATTCATTCCTATGATCCATTCTAATTCATTCGTACGATCCATTCTAATTCATTCGCTCGAATGTATCCATTCTAATTCATTCGTACGATCCATTCTAATTCATTCATACGATCCATTCTAATTCGTTCGTACGATCCATTCTAATTCGTTCATACGATTCATTCTAATTCATTCGTACGATCCATTCTAATGCATTCGTACGATTCATTCTAATTCATTAGTACGATCCATTCTAATCCATACGTACGATCCATTCTAATCCATTCGTACGATCCATTCTAATTTATTCGTACGATCCATTCTAATTCATTCGTATGATCCATTCTAACTCATTCAGTGGATCCATTCTAATGCATTCGTACGATTCATTCTAATTCATTCGCACGATCCATTCTAATTCATTTGCACGATCCATTCTAATTCATTCCTATGATCCATTCTAATTCGTTCGTACGATCAATTCCAATTCATTCACTCGAATGTATCCATTCTAATTCATTCGTACGATCCATTATAATTCATTCGTACGATCAATTCTAATTCATTCTCACGAATGTAACCTTTCTAATTCATTTGTACTATCCATTCTAATGAGAAAGGTTACATTCGAGCGAATGAATTAGAATAGATCGTAGGAATGAATTAGAATGGATTATACGAATGAATTAGAATGGATCATGCGAATGAATTAGAATGAATCGTACGAATGTATTAGAATGGATCGTATGAATGAATTAGAATGAATCGTACGAACGAATTAGAATGGATCGTATGAACGAATTAGAATGGATCGTATGAACGAATTAGAATGTATCGTACGAATGAATTAGAATGGATACATTCGAGGGAATGAATTAGAATGGATCGTACGAATGATTTAGAATGGATCATAGGAATGAATTAGAATGGATCGTGCAAATGAATTAGAATGGATACATTCGTGCGAATGAATTAGAATAGATCATACGAATGAATTAGAATGTATCGTACGAATGAATTAGAATGGATCGTGCGAATGAATTAGAATGAATCATACGAATGAATTAGAATGGATCGTACGAATGAATTAGAATGGATACATTTCAACGAATGAATTAGAATGGATCGTACGAATGGATTAGAATAGATACATTTGTGCGAATGAATAAGATTGCATCGTACGAATGAATTTGAATGGATTGTACGAATGAATTAAAATGGATCGTACGAATGAATTAGAATGGATACATTCGAGCGAATGAATTAGAATGGATCATACGAATGAATTAGAATGGATACATTTGTGCGAATGAATTTGAATGGATTGCACGAATTAAATTAGAATGGATCATAGGAATGAATTAGAATGGATCGTACGAATGAATTAGAATGGATCAAACGAATGAATTAGAATGGATCATATGAAAGAATTAGAATGGATCGTGCGAATGAATTAGAAAGGATCGTACGAATGAATTAGAATGGATTGTACGAATGAATTAGAATGGATCATACAAATGAATTAGAATGGATCATACAAATGAATTAGAATGAATTATAATGGATCGTACGAATGAATTACAATGGATCGTACGAATGAATTAGAATGGATATATTCGAGCGAATGAATTAGAATGGATCGTACGAATGAATTAGAATGGATCATAAGAATGAATTAGAATGGATCGTGCAAATGAATTAGAATGGATACATTCATGCGAATGAATTAAAATGGATCGTAGGAATGAATTAGAATGGATCGTATGAATGAATTAGAATGGTTACATTCGTGCGAATGAATTAGGATGGATCATAGGAATGAATTAGAATGGATCGTGCGAATGAATTAGAATGGATCGTATGAATGAATTAGAATGGATCGTACGAATGAATTAGAATGGATCATACGAATAAATTAGAATGAATATATTCGTGCGAATGAATTAGAATAGATCGTGCGAATAAATTAGAATGGATCGATCGTAAGAATGAATTAGAATGGATCGTGCAAATGAATTAGAATGGATCGTACGAATGAATTAGAATGGATCGTACGAATGAATTAGAATGGATCGACTGAATGAATTAGAATGGATACATTCGAGCGAATGAATTAGAATAGATCGTAGGAATGAATTAGAATAGATCATACGAATGAATTAGAATGGATCGTGCGAATGAATTAGAAAGGATCGTACAAATGAATTAGAATGGATATATTCGTGCGAATGAATTAGATTGCATCGTACGAATGAATTTGAATGGATTGTACGAATTAATTAGAATGGATCGTACGAATGAATTAGAATGGATCATACGAATGAATTAGAATTGATCGTACGAATGAATTATAATGGATCGTATGAATAAATTAGAATGGATCGTGCGAATAAATTAGAATGGATCGTACGAATGAATTAGAATGGATCGTACAAAAGAATTAGAAAGGTTACATTTGTGAGAATGAATTAGAATAGATTATACGAATGAATTAGAATGGATCGTACGAATGGATTAGAATGGATCGTGCGAATGGATTTGAATGGATCGTACAAATGAATTAGAATGGATTGTACGAATGAATTAGAATGGATTCATTTATGCGAATGAATTAGAATGGATCGTGCGAATGAATTAGAATGGATCGTACGAATGAATTAGAATGGATATATTTATGTGAATGAATTAGAATGGATCGAACGAATGAATTAGAATGGATACCTTTGTGCGAATGAATTAGAATAGATCATACGAATGAATTAGAATGGATCGTACGAATGAATTAGAATGGATACATTTGTGCGAATGAATTAGAATAGATCGTATATTCGTGCAAATAAATTAGAATGGATCGTACGAATGAATTATAATGGATCCACCGAATGAGTTGGAATGGATCATACGAATGAATTAGAATGGATCATACGAATGAATTAGAATGGAATGTGCGAATGAATTAGAATGGATCATATGAATGAATAAGAATGGATCGTACGAATGGATTAGAATGGATCGTACGATGCAATCTAATTCATTCTAATTCATTCGCACGAATGTTTCTAATTCATTCGCACGATCCATTCTAATTCATTCATACGATCCATTCTAATTCAATCGCACGATCTATTCTTATTCATTCATACGATCCTTTCTAATTCATTCGCACAATCCATTCTAATTCATTCGTACGATCCATTCTAATTCATTCGTATGATCCATTCTAACTCATTCGGTGGATCCATTCTAACTCATTCGTACGATCCATTCAAATTCATTCGTACGATGCAATCTAATTCAATCGCACAAATGTATCTATTCTAATTCATTCGTACAATGCATTCTAATCCATTCGTACGATCCATTCTAATCCATTCGTACGATCCATTCTAATTCATTCGCACGAATGTAACCATTCTAAATCATTCATATGATCCATTCTAATTCATTCGTACGATCCATTCTAATTCATTCGTATGATCCATTCTAATTCATTCGTTCGATCCATTCTAATTCGTTCATACGATCCATTCTAATTCGTTCGTACGATCCATTCTAATTGGTTCGTACGATCCATTCTAATTCATTTGTACGATCCATTTTAATTCATTCGCATGATCCATTCTAATTCATTCATACGATCCATTCTAATTCATTCCTACGATCTATTCTAATTCATTCCTACGATCTATTCTAATTCATTCGCCCGAATGTATCCATTATAATTCATTCGTACGATCCATTCTTATTCATTCGTACGATCCATTCAAATTCATTCGCATGATCCATTCCAATTCATTCGTATGATCCATTCTAATTCATTCTCACGAATGTAACCTTTCTAATTCATTTGTATGATCCATTCTAATTCATTCGTACGATCCATTCTAATCCATTCGTACGATCCATTCTAATCCATTCGTACGATCCATTCTAATTCATTCGCACGAATGTATCCATTCTAATTCATTCGCTCGAATGTATCCGTTCTAATTCATTCGCTCGAATGTATCCATTCTAATTCATTCGTACGATCCATTCTAATTCATTCGCTCGAATGTATCCATTCTAATCCATTCTAATTCATTCGCTCGAATGTATCCGTTCTAATTCATTCGCTCGAATGTATCCATTCTAATTCATTCGTACGATCCATTCTAATTCATTCGCTCGAATGTATCCATTCTAGTTCATTCGTACGATCCATTCTAATTCATTCGCTCGAATGTATCCATTCTAATTCATTCGTCCGATCCATTCTAATTCATTCGCACGAATGTATCCATTCTAATTCATTCGTACAATCTATTCTAATTCATTCGCACGATCCATTCTAATTCATTCGTATGATCCATTCTAATTCATTCGTCCGATCTATTCTAATTCATTCACATGAATGTATCCATTCTAATTTATTCGTATGATCCATTCTAATTGATTCGTATGATCCATTCTAATTCATTCTCACGAATGTAACCTTTCTAATTCATTTGTATGATCCATTCTAATTCAATTCGTACCATCCATTCTAATCCATTCGTACGATCCATTCTAATCCATTCGTACGATCCATTCTAACTCATTCGTACGATTCATTCTAATTCATTCGCTCGAATGTATCCATTCTAATTCATCGCACGAATCCGTTCTAATTCATTCGCACGAATGTATCCATTCTAATTCATTCGTGCGAATGAATTAGAACGGATTCGTGCGATGAATTAGAATGGATCGTACGAATGAATTAGAATGGATCATACGAATGAATTAGAATGGATCGTGCGAATGAATTAGAATGGATTGTACGAATGAATTAGAATGGATACATTCATGCGAATGAATTAGAATGGATCGGACGAATGAATTAGAATGGATCGTACGAATGAATTAGAATGGATACATTCAAGCAAATGAATTAGAATGGATTAGAATGGGTACATTCGTGCGAATGAATTAGAATGGATCGTACGAATGAATTAGAATGGATCGTACGACTGGATTAGAATGGATCGTACGAATGAATTAGAATGGATCATACAAATGAATTAGAAAGGTTACATTCGTGAGAATGAATTAGAATGGATCGTACGAATGAATTAGAATAGATCATGCGAAGGAATTTGAATGGATCGTACGAATGAATAAGAATGGATCGTACGAAAGAAATATAATGGATACATTCGAGCGCATGAATTAGAATAGATCGTAGGAATGAATTAGAATGGATCATACGAATGAATTAGAATGGATCGTGCGAATGAATTAGACGATCCATTCTAATCCATTCGTACGATCCATTCTAATTCATTCGCACGAATGTAACCATTCTAATTCATTCGTATGATCCATTCTAATTCATTCGTACGATCCATTCTAATTCATTTGTACGAATATATCCATTCTAATTCATTCGCACGATTTATTCTAATTCATTCACACGATCCATTCTAATTCATTCGTATGATCCATTCTAATTCATTCGTACGATCCATTTTAATTCATTCGCACAAATGTATCCATTCTAATTCATTCGTACGATCCATTCTAATTCATTTGCACGATCCATTCTAATTCATTCGTACGATCCATTCTAATTCATTCGCATGATCCATTCTAATTCATTCGTACGATCCATTCTAATTCATTCGCACGAATGTATCCATTCTAATGCATTCGTACGATCCATTCTAATTCATTCGTACGATCCATTCTAATCCATTCGTACGATCCATTCTAATTCATTTGTACGATCCATTCTAATTCATTCTCACAAATGTAACCTTTAGAATTTATTTGTACGATCCATTCTAATTCATTCGTACAATCCATTCTAATTCATTCGTACGATCCATTCTAATTCATTTGTATGATCCATTCTAATTTATTAGTTCAAATATATCCATTCTAATTCATTCGTACGATCCATTCTAATTCATTCGCACGATCCATTCCAATTCATTCGTACGATCCATTCTAATTCATTCGTATGATCAATTCTAATTCATTCGTACAATCTATTCTAATTCAGTCGCATGAATGTATCATACGAATGAATTAGAATGGATCATGCGAATGAATTAAAATGGAAAGTACAAATGAATTAGAATGGATCGTGCGAATGAATTAGAATGGATTGTACGAATGAATTAGATTAGATTGTACGAATGAATTAGAATGGATCGTGCGAATGAATTAGAATGGATCGTATGAATGAATTAGAATGGATATATTTGAACGAATAAATTAGAATGGATCGTACGAATCGATTAGAATGGATCGTACGAATGGATTAGAATGGATCGTATGAATGGATTAGAATGGATCGTACGAATGAATTAGAATGGATCATACAAATGAATTAGAATGGATATATTTGTGTGAATGAATTAGAATGGATCGTACGAATGAATTAGAATGGATCGTACGAATGAATTTGAATGGATCGTGCGAATGAATTAGAATGGATCGTACGAATGAATTAGAATGGATACATTTGTGCGAATGAATTAGAATGGAATGTAAGAATGAATTAGAATGGATCATACTAATTCATTTGTACGATCTATTCTAATTCATTCGTACGATCCATTCTAATTCATTCGTACGATCCATTCTAAAAGGAGTTAGAATGGATCATACGAAAGAATTAGAATGGATCGTACGAATGAATTAGAATGGATTGTGCGAATGAATTAGAATGGATCGTATGAATCACTAAGAATGTATCGTACAAATGAATTAGAATGGATCGTACGAATGGATTAGAATGGATCATACGAATGAATTAGAATGGATCGTACGAATGAATTAGAATGGATACATTCGTGCGAATGAATTAGAATGGAATGTAAGAATGAATTAGAATGGATCATTCTAATGAATTAAAATGGATCCATTCGTACAAATGAATTAGAATGGATCGTACGAATGAATTAGAATGGATCATATGAACGAATTAGAATGGATCGTGCGAATGAATTAGAATGGATCATGCGAATGAATTTGAATGGATCGTACGAATGAATTATAATGGATCGTACGAATGGATTAGAATGGATCGTGCGAATGAATTAGAATGGGTCATATGAATGAATAAGAATGGATCGTACGAATGAATTAGAATGTATACATTCGAGCGAATGTATTAGAATGGATCGTACGAATGATTCAGAATGGATCGTACGAATGAATTAGAATGGATCGTACAAATAAGTTAGAATGGATCGTACGAATGAATTAGAATGGATCGTACGAATGGATTAGAACGCAACGTATGAATGAATTAGAATGGATCGTACGAATGGATTAGAATGGATCGTACGAATGAATTAGAATGGATCGTACGAATGAATTAGAATGGATACATTCGAGCAAATGAATTAGAATGGATCATATGAATGGATTAGAATGGATCGTACGAATGGATTAGAATGGATCGTACGAATGAATTAGAATGGATCATCAAATGAATTAGAAAGGTTACATTCGTGAGAATGAATTAGAATGGATCGTACGAATAAATTAGAATGGATCCTCCGAATGAATTAGAATGGTTACATTTGTGCGAATGAATTAGAATGTTTCATGCGAATGAATTAGAATGGATCGTACGAATGAATTAGAATGGTTACATTCGTGCGAATAAATTTGAATGGATCGTACGAATGAATTAGAATGGATCGTGCGAATGAATTAGAATTGATCATACGAATGAATTAGAATGGATCGTAGGAATGAATTAGAATGGATCGAATGAATGAATTAGAATGGTTACATTCGTGCGAATGAATTAGAATGGATCGTACGAATGGTTTAGAATGGATCGTACGAATGGATTAGAATGGATCATACGAATGAATTAGAATGGATACATTCGAGCGAATGAATTAGAATGGATCGTACGAATGGATTAGAATGGATCGTATGAATGGATTAGAATGGATCGTACGAATAGATTAGAATGGATCGTATGAATGGATTAGAATGGATCGTACGAATGAATTAGAATGGATCATACAAATGAATTAGAAAGGTTACATTCGTGACAATGAATTAGAATGGATCGTGCGAATGAATTAGAATTGATCGTACGAATGGATTAGAATGGATCATACGAATGAATTAGAATGGATCGTACGAATGAATTAGAATGGATACATTCGAGCGAATGAATTAGAATGGATCGTACGAATGAATTAGAATGGATCGTACGAATGAATTAGAATGGATCGAGCAAATGGAATGGATCGTACGAATGAATTAGAATGGATCATACGAATGAATTAGAATGGATCGTACGAATGAATTTGAATGGATACATTTGTGCGAATGAATCTGAATGGATTGCATGAATGAATTAGAATAGATCGTGCGAATGAATTAGAATCGATCGTACAAATGAATTAGAATCGATCGTACGAATGAATTAGAATGGATCGTACGAATGAATTAGATCGTACGAATGAATTAAAATGGATACATTCATACGACAGAATTAGAATGGATTGTGCGAATTAATTAGAATGGATCATACTAATATATTTGAATGGATACATTTATCTGAATGAATCTGAATGGATTGTATGAATGAATTATAATGGATCGTACGAATGAATTAGAATAGCTCATACGAATGAATTAGAATGAATCGTACGAATGAATTAGAATGGTTACATTCGTGCGAATGAATTAGAATAGATCGTACGAATGAATTAGAATGGATCGTATGAATAAATTAGAATGGATCGGGCGAATGAATTAGAATGGATCGTGCGAATCAATTAGACTGAATCGTGCGAATGAATAAGAATGGATCATACGAATGAATTAGATTAGATCGTACGAATTAATTAGAATGGATACATTCGTGCGAATGAATTAGAATGGATCGTAGGAATGAATTAGAATGGATCATATGAATGAATTAGAATGGATCATTTGCATGAATGTATCCATTCTAATTCATTTGCACGATCCATTCTAATTCATTCGTACGATCCATTCTTATTCATTCATACGATCCATTCTAATTCATTCGCACAATCGATTCTAATTCATTCGTTCGATCCATTCTAATTCATTCGTACGATCCATTCTAATTCGTTCATATGATCCATTCTAATTCGTTCGTACGATCCATTCTAATTCTTTCGTACGATCCATTCTAATTCATTCGCACGATCCATTCTAATTCATTCGCACGATCCATTCTAATTCTTTCATATGATCTATTCTAATTCATTCGCACGAATGTATCCATTCTAGTTCATTCGTATGCTCCATTCTAATTCATTCGTACGCTCCATTCTTATTCATCGCACAAATGTATCCATTCTAATTCATTCGTACGATCCATTCTAATTCATTCGCACGATCGATTCTAATTCATTCAAATGATCCATTCTAATTCATTCGTACGATCCATTCTAATTCTTTCGTACGATCCATTCTAATTCATTCGTATGATCTATTCTAATTCATTCGTACCATCCATTCTAATTCATTCGTACGATCCATTCTAATTCATTCGCACTATCCATTCTAATTCATTCGTACGATCCATTCTAATTCATTTGTACGATCCATTCTAATTCATTTGTACGATACATTCTAATGCATTCGTACGATCCATTCTAATCCATTCGTACGATCCATTCTAATCCATTCGTACGATCCATTCTAATTCATTCGCACGATCCATTCTAATTCATTCATACGATCCATTCTAATTCATTCGCTCGAACGTATCCATTCTAATTCATTCGTTCGATCCATTCTAATTCATTTGTACGATCCATTCAAATTCATTCGCATGATCCATTCTAATTCATTCGTACGATCCATTCTAATTCATTCTCACAAATGTAACCTTTCTAATTCATTTGTATGATCCATTATAATTCATTCGTACGATCCATTCTAATTCATTCGCACGAATGTATCCATTCTAATGCATTCGTACGATTCATTCTAATTCATTCGCACGATCCATTCTAATTCATTCGTACGATCCATTCTTATTCATTCATACGATCCATTCTAATTCATTTGTACGAATGAATTAGAATGTATCGTACGAATGGATTATAATGGATCGTGCGAATGAATTAGAATGGATACATTCGTACGAACGAATTAGAATGGATCGTATGAACGAATTAGAATGGATCATACGAATAAATTAGAATGGATACATTCGAGCGAATGAATTAGAATGGATCGTACGAATGAATTAGAATAGATTATAGGAATGAATTAGAATGAATCGTACGAATGGATTAGAACGCATTGTACAAATGAATTAGAATGGATCGTACAAATGAATTAGAATGGATACATTCGTGCGAATGAATTAGAATGGATCGTACGAATGAATTAGAATGGATCGTGCGAATGAATTAGAATGGATAGTGTTAATGAATTAGAATGGATCATACGAATGAATTAGGATGGATCCACCGAATGAGTTAGAATGGATCATACGAATGAATTAGAATGGATCGTACGAACGAATTAGAATGAATCGTACGATCCATTCTAATTCATTCGTCTGATCCATTCTAATTCATTCGCACGAATGTATCCATTCTAATTCATTGAAAGAATTAAAATGGATCATACAAATGAATTAGAATGGATCATACGAATGAATTAGAATAGATCGTGCGAATGAATTAGAATGGATTGTACGAATGAATTAGAATGGATACATTCGTGCGAATGAATTCGAATGGATTGTACGAATGAATTAGAATGGATACATTCTTGCGAATAAATTAGAATGGATCTTATATTCGTGCAAATAAATTAGAATGGATCATATGAATGAATTAGAATGGATCGTGCGAATGAATTAGAATGAATCGTACGAATGCATTAGAATGGATCGTACGAATAAATTAGAATGAATCGTACGATCCATTCTAATTCATTCGTTCGATCCATTCTAATTCAATCGTACGAATGTATCCATTCTAATTCATTCGTACAATCCATTCAAATTCATTCGCACGATCCATTCTAATTCATTCGTATGATCCATTCTAATTCATTCCTACGATCTATTCTAATTCATTCGCTCGAATGTATCCATTCTAATTTATTCGTTTGATCCAATCTAATTAATTCCTACGATCCATTCTAATTCATTTGCACGAATGTATCCATTCTAATTCATTTGCACGATCCATTCTAATTCATTCCTATGATCCATTCTAATTCATTCGTACGATCCATTCTAATTCATTCGCTCGATCCATTCTAATTCATTTGTACGATCCATTCTAATTCATTCGTACGATTCATTCTAACTCATTCCTACGATCTAATTCAATCGTATGATTCATTCTAATCCATTCGTACGATCCATTCTAAGTCATTCATACGAATGTATCCGTTCTAATCTATTCGTACGATCCATTCTAATCCATTCGTACGATCCATTCTAATTCATTCACACGAATGTAACCATTCTAATTCATTCATATGATCCATTCTAATCCATTCGTATGATCCATTCTAATTCATTCCTACGATCCATTCTAATTCATTCGCACGAATGTATCCATTCTAATTCATTTGCACGATCCATTCAAATTCATTCCTATGATCCATTCTAATTCATTCGTACGATCCATTCTAATTCATTCGCTCGAATGTATCCATTCTAATTCATTCGCACGATCAATTATAATTCTTTCATATGATCCATTCTAATTCGTTCGCACGAATGTATCCATTATAATTCTTTCGTACAATCCATTCTAATTCATTCGCACGATCCATTCTAATTCATTCCTACGATCAATTCTAATTCATTCGTATGATCTATTCTAATTCATTCGCATGAATGTATCCATTCTAATTCATTTGCACGATCCATTCTAATTCATTCCTATGATCCATTCTAATTCATTCGTACGATCCATTCTAATTCATTCGCTAGAATGTATCCATTCTAATTCATTCGTACGATCCATTCTAATTCATTCATACGATCCATTCTAATTCGTTCGTACGATCCATTCTAATTCGTTCATACGATTCATTCTAATTCATTCGTACGATCCATTCTAATGCATTCGTACGATTCATTCTAATTCATTAGTACGATCCATTCTAATCCATATGTACGATCCATTCTAATCCATTCGTACGATCCATTCTAATTTATTCGTACGATCCATTCTAATTCATTTGTATGATCTATTCAAACTCATTCAGCGGATCCATTCTAATGCATTCGTACGATTCATTCTAATTCATTCGCACGATCCATTCTAATTCATTTGCACGATCCATTCTAATTCATTCCTATGATCCATTCTAATTCGTTCATATGATCAATTCTAATTCATTCGCTCGAATGTATCCATTCTAATTCATTCGTACGATCCATTATAATTCATTTGTACGATTAATTCTTATTCATTCTCACGAATGTAACCTTTCTAATTCATTTGTACTATCCATTCTAATTAGAAAGGTTACATTCGAGCGAATGAATTAGAATAGATCGTAGGAATGAATTAGAATGGATTATACGAATGAATTAGAATGGATCATGCGAATGAATTAGAATGAATCGTACGAATGTATTAGAATGGATCGTATGAATGAATTAGAATGAATCGTTCGAACGAATTAGAATGGATCGTATGAACGAATTAGAATGGATCGTATGAACGAATTAGAATGTATCGTACGAATGAATTAGAATGGATACATTCGAGGGAATGAATTAGAATGGATCGTACGAATGAATTAGAATGGATCATAGGAATGAATTAGAATGGATCGTGCAAATGAATTAGAATGGATACATTCGTGCGAATGAATTAGAATAGATCATACGAATGAATTAGAATGGATCGTACGAATGAATTAGAATGGATTGTGCGAATGAATTAGAATGAATCATACGAATGAATTAGAATGGATCGTACGAATGAATTAGGATGGATACATTTGTACGAATGAATTAGAATGGATCGTACGAATGGATTAGAATAGATACATTTGTGCGAATGAATAAGATTGCATCGTACGAATGAATTTGAATGGATGGTACGAATGAATTAAAATGGATCGTACGAATGAATTAGAATGGATACATTCGAGCGAATGAATTAGAATGGATCATACGAATGAATTAGAATGGATACATTTGTGCGAATGAATTTGAATGGATTGCACGAATTGAATTAGAATGGATCATAGGAATGAGTTAGAATGGATCGTACGAATGAATTAGAATGGATCAAACGAATGAATTAGAACGAATCATATGAAAGAATTAAATGGATCGTGCGAATGAATTAGAAAGGATCGTACGAATGAATTAGAATGGATTGTACGAATGAATTAGAATGGATCATACAAATGAATTAGAATGGATCATACAAATGAGTTAGAATGAATTATAATGGATCGTACGAATGAATTACAATGGATCGTACGAATGAATTAGAATGGATATATTCGAGCGAATGAATTAGAATGGATCGTACGAATGAATTAGAATGGATCATAAGAATGAATTAGAATGGATCGTGCAAATGAATTAGAAAGGATACATTCATGCGAATGAATTAAAATGGATCGTAGGAATAAATTAGAATGGATCGTATGAATGAATTAGAATGGTTACATTCGTGCGAATGAATTAGAATGGATCATAGGAATGAATTAGAATGGATCGTGCGAATAAATTAGAATGGATCGTATGAATGAATTAGAATGGATCGTACGAATGAATTAGAATGGATGATACGAATAAATTAGAATGGATATATTCGTGCGAATGAATTAGAATAGATCGTGCGAATAAATTAGAATGGATCGATCGTACGAATGAATTAGAATGGATCGTGCAAATGAATTAGAATGGATCGTACGAATAAATTAGAATGGATCGTACGAATGAATTAGAATGGATCGAATGAATGAATTAGAATGGATACATTCGAGCGAATGAATTAGAATAGATCGTAGGAATGAAATAGAATGGATCATACGAATGAATTAGAATGGATCGTGCGAATGAATTAGAAAGGATCGTACGAATGAATTAGAATGGATATATTCGTGCGAATGAATTAGATTGCATCGTACGAATGAATTTGAATGGATTGTACGAATGAATTAGAATGGCTCGTACGAATGAATTAGAATGGATCATGCGAATGAATTAGAATTGATCGTACGAATGAATTATAATGGATCGTATGAATAAATTAGAATGGATCGTGCGAATAAATTAGAATGGATCGTACGAATGAATTAGAATGGATCGTACAAAAGAATTAGAAAGGTCACATTTGTGAGAATGAATTAGAATAGATCATACGAATGAATTAGAATGGATCGTACGAATGGATTAGAATGGATCGTACGAATGGATTTGAATGGATCGTACAAATGAATTAGAATGGATTGTACGAATGAATTAGAATGGATACATTTGTGCGAATGAATTCGAATGGATCGTGCGAATGAATTAGAATGGATCGTACGAATGAATTAGAATGGATATATTTATGTGAATGAATTAGAATGGATCGAACGAATGAATTAGAATGGATACATTTGTGCGAATGAATTAGAATAGATCATACGAATAAATTAGAATGGATCGTACGAATGAATTAGAATGAATACATTTGTGCGAATGAATTAGAATGGATCGTATATTCGTGCAAATAAATTAGAATGGATCGTACGAATGAATTATAATGGATCCACCGAATGAGTTGGAATGGATCATACGAATGAATTAGAATGGATCGTACGAATGAATTAGAATGGAATGTGCGAATGAATTAGAATGGATCATATGAATGAATAAGAATGGATCGTACGAATGGATTAGAATGGATCGTACGATGCAATCTAATTCATTCTAATTCATTCGCACGAATGTTTCTAATTCATTCGCACGATCCATTCTAATTCATTCGTACGATCCATTCTAATTCATTCGCACGATCTATTCTTATTCATTCATACGATCCATTCTAATTCATTCGCACAATCCATTCTAATTCATTCGTACGATCCATTCTAATTCATTCGTATGATCCATTCTAACTCATTCGGTGGATCCATTCTATCTCATTCGTACGATCCATTCAAATTCATTCGTACGATGCAATCTAATTCAATCGCACAAATGTATCTATTCTAATTCATTCGTACAATGCGTTCTAATCCATTCGTACGATCCATTCTAATCCATTCGTACGATCCATTCTAATTCATTCGCACGAATGTAACCATTCTAAATCATTCATATGATCCATTCTAATTCATTCGTACGATCCATTCTAATTCATTCGTATGATCCATTCTAATTCATTCGTTCGATCCATTCTAATTCGTTCATACGATCCATTCTAATTCGTTCGTACGATCCATTCTAATTGGTTTGTACGATCCATTCTAATTCATTTGTACGATCCATTTTAATTCATTCGCATGATCCATTCTAATTCATTCATACGATCCATTCTAATTCATTCCTACGATCTATTCTAATTCATTCCTACGATCTATTCTAATTCATTCGCCCGAATGTATCCATTATAATTCATTCGTACGATCCATTCTTATTCATTCGTACGATCCATTCAAATTCATTCGCATGATCCATTCCAATTCATTCGTATGATCCATTCTAATTCATTCTCACGAATGTAACCTTTCTAATTCATTTGTATGATCCATTCTAATTCATTCGTACGATCCATTCTAATCCATTCGTACGATCCATTCTAATCCATTCGTACGATCCATTCTAATCCATTCGTACGATCCATTCTAATTCATTCGCACGAATGTATCCATTCTAATCCATTCTAATTCATTCGCTCGAATGTATCCGTTCTAATTCATTCGTACGATCCATTCTAATTCATTCGTCCGATCCATTCTAATTCATTCGCACGAATGTATCCATTCTAATTCATTCGTACAATCTATTCTAATTCATTCGCACGATCCATTCTAATTCATTGTATGATCCATTCTAATTCATTCGTCCGATCCATTCTAATTCATTCACATGAATGTATCCATTCTAATTCATTCGTACGATCCATTCTAATTCATTCGTATGATCCATTCTAATTCATTCTCACGAATGTAACCTTTCTAATTCATTTGTATGATCCATTCTAATTCAATTCGTACCATCCATTCTAATCCATTCGTACGATCCATTCTAATCCATTCGTACGATCCATTCTAACTCATTCGTACGATTCATTCTAATTCATTCGTTCGAATGTATCCATTCTAATTCATCGCACGAATCCGTTCTAATTCATTCGCACGAATGTATCCATTCTAATTCATTCGTGCGAATGAATTAGAACGGATTCGTGCGATGAATTAGAATGGATCGTACGAATGAATTATAATGGATCGTACGAATGGATTAGAATGGATCGTACGAATGGATTAGAATGGATTTTACGAATGGATTAGAATGGATCGTACGAATGAATTAGAATGGATCATACAAATGAATTAGAAAGGTTACATTCGTGAGAATGAATTAGAATGGATCGTACGAATGAATTAGAATGGATACATTCGAGCGAATGAATTAGAATGGATCGTACGAATGAATTAGAATGGATCATACGAATGAATTAGAATGGATCGTGCGAATGAATTAGAATGGATTGTACGAATGAATTAGAATGGATACATTCATGCGAATGAATTAGAATGGATCGGACGAATGAATTAGAATGGATCGTACGAATGATTTAGAATGGATACATTCAAGCGAATGAATTAGAATGGATTAGAATGGGTACATTCGTGCGAATGAATTAGAATGGATCGTACGAATGAATTAGAATGGATCGTACGACTGGATTAGAATGGATCGTACGAATGAATTAGAATGGATCATACAAATGAATTAGAAAGGTTACATTCGTGAGAATGAATTAGAATGGATCGTACGAATGAATTAGAATAGATCATGCGAATGAATTTGAATGGATCGTACGAATGAATAAGAATGGATCGTACGAAAGAATTATAATGGATACATTCGAGCGAATGAATTAGAATAGAACGTAGGAATGAATTAGAATGGATCGTGCGAATGAATTAGACGATCCATTCTAATCCATTAGTACGATCCATTCTAATTCATTCGCACGAATGTAACCATTCTAATTCATTCGTATGATCCATTCTAATTCATTCGTACGATCCATTCTAATTCATTTGGACGAATGTATCCATTCTAATTCATTCGCACGATTTATTCTAATTCATTCACACGATCCATTCTAATTCATTCGTATGATCCATTCTAATTCATTCGTACGATCCATTTTAATTCATTCGAACAAATGTATCCATTCTAATTCATTCGTACGATCCATTCTAATTCATTTGCACGATCCATTCTAATTCATTCGTACGATCTATTCTAATTCATTCGCATGATCCATTCTAATTCATTCGTACGATCCATTCTAATTCATTCGCACGAATGTATCCATTCTAATGCATTCGTACAATCCATTCTAATTCATTCGTACGATCCATTCTAATCCATTCGTACGATCCATTCTAATTCATTCGTACGATCCATTCTAATTCATTCTCACAAATGTAACCTTTCGAATTCATTTGTACGATCCATTCTAATTCATTCGTACAATCCATTCTAATTCATTCGTACGATCCATTCTAATTCATTTGAATGATCCATTCTAATTTATTCGTTCAAATATATCCATTCTAATTCATTCGTACGATCCATTCTAATTCATTCGCACGATCCATTCCAATTCATTTGTACGATCCATTCTAATTCATTCGTATGATCAATTCTAATTCATTTGTACAATCTATTCTAATTCAGTCGCATGAATGTATCATACGAATGAATTAGAATGGATCATGCGAATGAATTAAAATGGAAAGTACAAATGAATTAGAATGGATCGTGCGAATGAATTAGAATGGATCGTACGAATGAATTAGATTGGATTGTACGAATGAATTAGAATGGATCGTGCGAATGAATTAGAATGGATCGTATGAATGAATTAGAATGGATATATTTGAACGAATAAATTAGAATGGATCGTACGAATGGATTAGAATGGATCGTACGAATGGAATAGAATGGATCGTATGAATGGATTAGAATGGATCGTACGAATGAATTAGAATGGATCATACAAATGAATTAGAATGGATATATTTGTGTGAATGAATTAGAATGGATCGTACGAATGAATTAGAATGGATCGTGCGAATGAATTAGAATGGATCGTACGAATGAATTAGAATGGATACATTTGTGCGAATGAATTAGAATGGAATGTAAGAATGAATTAGAATGGATCATACTAATTCATTTGTACGATCTATTCTAATTCATTCGTACGATCCATTCTAATTCATTCGTACGATCCATTCTAAAAGGAGTTAGAATGGATCATACGAAAGAATTAGAATGGATCGTACGAATGAATTAGAATGGATTGTGCGAATGAATTAGAATGGATCGTATGAATGAATAAGAATGTATCGTACGAATGAATTAGAATGGATCGTACGAATGGATTAGAATGGATCATACGAATGAATTAGAATGGATCGTACGAATGAATTAAAATGGATACATTCGTGCGAATGAATTAGAATGGAATGTAAGAATGAATTAGAATGGATCATTCTAATGAATTAGAATGGATCCATTCGTACAAATGAATTAGAATGGATCGTACGAATGAATTAGAATGGATCATACGAACGAATTGGAATGGATTGTGCGAATGAATTAGAATGGATCATGCGAATGAATTTGAATGGATCGTACGAATGAATTATAATGGATCGTACGAATGGATTAGAATGGATCGTGCGAATGAATTAGAATGGGTCATATGAATGAATAAGAATGGATCGTACGAATGAATTAGAATGTATACATTCGAGCGAATGTATTAGAATGGATCGTACGAATGATTCAGAATGGATCGTACGAATGAATTAGAATGGATCGTACAAATAAGTTAGAATGGATCGTACGAATGAATTAGAATGGATCGTACGAATGGATTAGAACGCAACGTATGAATGAATTAGAATGGATCGTACGAATGGATTAGAATGGATCGTACGAATGAATTAGAATGGATCGTACGAATGAATTAGAATGCATACATTCGAGCAAATGAATTAGAATGGATCATATGAATGGTTTAGAATGGATCGTAGGAATGGATTAGAATGAATCGTACGAATGAATTAGAATGGATCATCAAATGAATTAGAAAGGTTACATTCGTGAGAATGAATTAGAATGGATCGTACGAATAAATTAGAATGGATCCTCCGAATGACTTAGAATGGTTACATTTGTGCGAATGAATTAGAATGTATCATGCGAATGAATTAGAATGGATCGTACGAATGAATTAGAATGGTTACATTCGTGCGAATGAATTTGAATGGATCGTACGAATGAATTAGAATGGATCGTGCGAATGAATTAGAATTGATCATACGAATGAATTAGAATGGATCGTAGGAATGAATTAGAATGGATCGAATGAATGAATTAGAATGGTTACATTCGTGCGAATGAATTAGAATGGATCATACGAATGGTTTAGAATGGATCGTACGAATGGATTAGAATGGATCATACGAATGAATTAGAATGGATACATTCGAGCGAATGAATTAGAATGGATCGTACGAATGGATTAGAATGGATCGTATGAATGGATTAGAATGGATCGTACGAATGGATTAGAATGGATCGTACGAATGGATTAGAATGGATCGTACGAATGAATTAGAAAGGTTACATTCGTGAGAATGAATTAGAATGGATCGTGCGAATAAATTAGAATTGATCGTACGAATGGATTAGAATGGATCATACGAATGAATTAGAATGGATCGTATGAATGAATTAGAATGGATACATTCGAGCGAATGAATTAGAATGGATCGTACGAATGAATTAGAATGGATCGTACGAATGAATTAGAATGGATCATGCGAATGGAATGGATCGTACGAATGAATTAGAATGGATCATACGAATGAATTAGAATGGATCGTACGAATGAATTTGAATGGATACATTTGTGCGAATGAATCTGAATGGATTGCATAAATGAATTAGAATGGATCGTGCGAATGAATTAGAATCGATCGTACAAATGAATTAGAATCAATCGTACGAATGAATTAGAATGGATCGTACGAATGAATTAGATCGTACGAATGAATTAAAATGGATACATTCATACGACAGAATTAGAATGGATTGTGTGAATTAATTAGAATGGATCGTACTAATATATTTGAATGGATACATTTATGTGAATGAATCTGAATGGATTGTATGAATGAATTAGAATGGATCGTACGAATGAATTAGAATAGCTCATACGAATGAATTAGAATGAATCGTACGAATGAATTAGAATGGTTACATTCGTGCGAATGAATTAGAATAGATCGTACGAATGAATTAGAATGGATCGTATGAATAAATTAGAATGGATCGGGCGAATGAATTAGAATGGATCGTGCGAATCAATTAGACTGAATCGTGCGAATGAATAAGAATGGATCATACGAATGAATTAGAATAGATCGTACGAATTAATTAGAATAGATACATTCGTGCGAATGAATTAGAATGGATCGTAGGAATGAATTAGAATGGATCATACGAAAGAATTAGAATGGATCATTTGCACGAATGTATCCATTCTAATTCATTTGCATGATCCATTCAAATTCATTCGTACGATTCATTCTTATTCATTCATACGATCCATTCTAATTCATTCGCACAATCCATTCTAATTCATTCGTTCGATCCATTCTAATTCATTCGTACGATCCATTCTAATTCGTTCATATGATCCATTCTAATTCGTTCGTACGATCCATTCTAATTCTTTCGTACGATCCATTCTAATTCATTCGCACGATCTATTCTAATTCATTCGCACGATCCATTCTAATTCTTTCATATGATCCATTCTAATTCATTCGCACGAATATATCCATTCTAGTTCATTCGTATGCTCCATTCTAATTCATTCGTATGCTCCATTCTTATTCATCGCACAAATGTATCCATTCTAATTCATTCGTACGATCCATTCTAATTCATTCGCACGATCGATTCTAATTCATTCAAATGATCCATTCTAATTCATTTGTACGATCCATTCTAATTCTTTCGTACGATCCATTCTAATTCATTCGCACGATCTATTCTAATTCATTCGTACCATCCATTCTAATTCATTCGTACGATCCATTCTAATTCATTCGCACTATCCATTCTAATTCATTCGTACGATCCATTCTAATTCATTTGTACGATCCATTCTAATTCATTTGTACGATCCATTCTAATGCATTCGCACGATCCATTCTAATCCATTCGTACGATCCATTCTAATCCATTCGTACGATCCATTCTAATTCATTCGCACGATCCATTCTAATTCATTCATACGATCCATTCTAATTCATTCGCTCGAACGTATCCATTCTAATTCATTCGTTCGATCCATTCTAATTCATTTGTACGATCCATTCAAATTCATTCGCATGATCCATTCTAATTCATTCGTACGATCCATTCTAATTCATTCTCACAAATGTAACCTTTCTAATTCATTTGTATGATCCATTATAATTCATTCGTACGATCCATTCTAATTCATTCGCACGAATGTATCCATTCTAATGCATTCGTACGATTCATTCTAATTCATTCGCACGATCCATTCTAATTCATTCGTACGATCCATTCTTATTCATTCATACGATCCATTCTAATTCATTTGTACGAATGAATTAGAATGGATCGTACGAATGGATTATAATGGATCGTGCGAATCAATTAGAATGGATACATTCGTACGAACGAATTAAAATGGATCGTATGAACGAATTAGAATGGATCGTACGAATAAATTAGAATGGATACATTCGAGCGAATGAATTAGAATGGATCGTACGAATGAATTAGAATAGATTATAGGAATGAATTAGAATGGATCGTACGAATGGATTAGAACGCATTGTACAAATGAATTAGAATGGATCGTACAAATGTATTAGAATGGATACATTCGTGCGAATGAATTAGAATGGATCGTACGAATGAATTAGAATGAATCGTGCGAATGAATTAGAATGGATAGTGTGAATGAATTAGAATGGATCATACGAATGAATTAGAATGGATCCACCGAATGAGTTAGAATGGATCATACGAATGAATTAGAATGGATCGTACGAACGAATTAGAATGAATCGTACGATCCATTCTAATTCATTCGTCCGATCCATTCTAATTCATTCGCACGAATGTATCCATTCTAATTCATTGAAAGAATTAAAATGGATCATACGAATGAATTAGAATGGATCATACGAATGAATTAGAATAGATCGTGCGAATGAATTAGAATGGATTGTACGAATGAATTAGAATGGATACATTCGTGCGAATGAATTTGAATGGATCGTACGAATGAATTAGAATGGATCGTGTGAATGAATTAGAATGAATCATACGAATGAATTAGAATGGATCGTACGAATGAATTATAATGGATACATTTGTACGAATAAATTAGAATGGATTGTACGAATGAATTAGAATGGATACATTCTTGCGAATAAATTAGAATGGATCTTATATTCGTGCAAACAAATTAGAATGGATCATATGAATGAATTAGAATGGATCGTGCGAATAAATTAGAATGAATCGTACGAATGCATTAGAATGGATCGTACGAATGAATTAGAATGAATCGTACGATCCATTCTAATTCATTCGTTCGATCCATTCTAATTCATTCGTACGAATGTATCCATTCTAATTCATTCGTACAATCCATTCAAATTCATTCGCACGATCCATTCTAATTCATTCGTATGATCCATTCTAATTCATTCCTACGATCTATTCTAATTCATTCGCTCGAATGTATCCATTCTAATTTATTCGTTCGATCCATTTTAATTCATTCATACGATCCATTCAAATTCATTCGCATTAGCCATTCTAATTCATTCGTATGATCCATTCTAATTCATTCTCACGAATGTAACCTTTCTAATTCATTTGTATGATCCATTCTAATTCATTCGTACGATCCATTCTAATCCATTCGTACGATCCATTCTAATCCATTCGTACGATCCATTCTAATTCATTCTCACAAATGTAACCTTTCTAATTCATTTGTACGATCCATTCTAATTCATTCGTACGATCCATTCTAATCCATTCGTACGATCCATTGTAATTCATTCGCACGAATATAACCATTCTAATTCATTCGTACGATCCATTCTAATTTATTCGTCCGATGCATTCTAATTCATTCACACGAATGTATCCATTCTAATTCATTAGTACAATCCATTCTAATTCATTCGTACGATCCATTCTAATCCATTCGTATGATCCATTCTAATCCATTCGTACGATCCATTCTAATTCATTCGTACGATCCATTCTAATTCGTTCATACGATCCATTCTAATTCATTCTCACGAATGTAACCTTTCTAATTCATTTGTACAATCCATTCTAATTCATTTGTACGATCCATTCTAATTCATTCGTACGATCCATTCTAATCCATTCGTACGATCCATTCTAATCCATTCGTACGATCCATTCTAATTCATTTGCATGATCCATTCTAATTCATTCGTACGATCCATTCTAATTCATTCGCACGAATGTATCCATTCTAATTCATTCGTTCAATCCATTCTAATTCATTCGCACGATCCATTCTAATTCATTTGTACGATCCATTCTAATTCATTCATACGAACCATTCTAATTGATTCGTACGATCTAATTCATTCGTACGATCCATTCTAATTCATTCGCACGAATGTAACCATTCTAATTCATTCCTACGATCTATTCTAATTCATTCGCTCGAATGTATCCATTCTAATTCATTCGTTCGATCCATTCTAATTCATTCGTACAATCCATTCAAATTAATTCGCATGATCCATTCTAATTCATTCGTACGATCCATTCTAATTCATTCTCACGAATGTAACCTTTCTAATTCATTTGTATGATCCATTCTAATTCAATCGTACGATCCATTGTAATTCATTCACACGAATCCGTTCTAATTCATTCGTACGATTTATTCTAATTCATTCACACGATCCATTCTAATTCATTTGCACGATCCATTCTAATTCTTTCCTATGATCCATTCTAATTCGGTCGTATGATCCATTCTAATTCATTCGCACGATCCAGTCTAATTCTTTCCTATGATCCATTCTAATTCGGTCGTATGATCCATTCTAATTCTTTCCTACGATCCATTCTAATTCATTTGCACGATCCATTCTAATTCTTTCCTATGATCTATTCTAATTCATTCGTACGACCCATTGTAATTCATTCGTACGATCCAGTCTAATTCATTCTCACGAATGTAACCTTTCTAATTCATTTGTACGATCCATTCTAATTAGAAATGTTACATTCGAGCGAATGAATTAGAATAGATCATAGGAATGAATTAGAATGGATCATACGAATGAATTAGAATGGATCGTACGAATGAATTAGAATAGATTGTACGAATGAATTAGAATGGATACATTCGTGCTAATGAATTAGAATGGATCATATGAATGAATTAGAATGGATCGTACGAATTAATTAGAATGGATTGTGCGAATGAATTAGAATGGATCGTATGAATGAATAAGAATGGATTCTACGAATGAATTAGAATGGATCGTGCGAATGAATTAGAATGAATCGTACGAATGCATTAGAATGGATCGTATGAATGAATTAGAATGAATCGTATGATCCATTCTAATTCATTCGTCCGATCCATTCTAATTCATTCGCACAAATGTATCCATTCTAATTTATTCGTACAATCCATTCTATTTCATTCGCACGATCCATTCTAATTCATTCGTATGATCCATTCTAATTCATTCCTACGATCTATTCTAATTCATTCGCTCGAATGTATCCATTCTAATTCATTCGTACGATCCATTCTTATTCATTCGTTCAATCCATTCTAATTCATTCGTACGATCCATTCTAATTCATTCGTACGATCCATTCTAATTCATTCTCACGAATGTAACCTTTCTAATTCATTTGTATGATCCATTCTAATTCGTTCGTACGATCCATTCTAATCCATTCGTACGATCCATTCTAATCCATTCGTATGATCCATTCTAATGCATTCGTATGATTCATTCTAATGCATTCGTATGATTCATTCTAATTCATTCGTACGATCTAATTCTAATCCATTCGTATGATCCATTCTAATTCATTCGTACGATCCATTCTAATTCATTCGTACGATCCATTCTAATTCATTCTCACGAATGTAACCTTTCTAATTCATTTGTATGATCCATTCTAATTCGTTCGTACGATCCATTCTAATCCATTCGTACGATCCATTCTAATCCATTCGTATGATCCATTCTAATGCATTCGTATGATTCATTCTAATTCATTCGCACGATCCATTCTAATTCATTCGTACGATCCATTCTTATTCATTCATACGATCCATTCTAATTCATTTGTACGAATGAATTAGAATGGATCGTACTAATGGATTATAATGGATCGTGCGAATGAATTAGAATTGATACATTCGTACGAACGAATTAGAATGGATCGTATGAACGAATTAGAATGGATCGTACGAATAAATTAGAATGGATACATTCGAGCGAATGAATTAGAATGGATCGTACGAATGAATTAGAATAGATTATAGGAATGAATTAGAATGGATCGTACGAATGGATTAGAACGCATTGTACAAATGAATTAGAATGGATCGTACAAATGAATTAGAATGGATACATTCGTGCGAATGAATTAGAATGGATCGTACGAATGAATTAGAATGGATCATGCGAATGAATTAGAATGGATAGTGCGAATGAATTAGAATGGATCATACGAATGAATTAGAATGGATCCACCGAATGAGTTAGAATGGATCATACGAATGAATTAGAATGGATCGTACGAACGAATTAGAATGAATCGTACGATCCATTCTAATTCATTCGTCCGATCCATTCTAATTCATTCGCACGAATGTATCCATTCTAATTCATTGAAAGAATTAAAATGGATCATACGAATGAATTAGAATGGATCATACGAATGAATTAGAATAGATTGTGCGAATGAATTAGAATTTATTCTACGAATGAATTAGAATGGATACATTCGTGCGAATGAATTCGAATGGATCGTACGAATGAATTAGAATGGATCGTGCGAATGAATTAGAATGAATCATACGAATGAATTAGAATGGATCGTACGAATGAATTAGAATGGATACATTTGTACGAATAAATTAGAATGGATTGTACGAATGAATTCGAATGGATACTGTTGAGCGTCCATTTGGTGCGATTTATCTTTTCTTTTTCATGCACATAGCGTCACTTTGCTACGTAAAACTTTCATAATGCACGTAAACTGCATGAATCTCTTTGCACCACGATATAGTAGACTTTCATACGAACCCAACGGCATATTGGTTCGCTCTCATACATTGCATGCATGAAAGATACAGAGCCTCATAGTCCAAATTATCCTTTTATCGATAATTGCGTTTGAATCTGATAAGCGTCATCTCATCTGTGTTTTTCAGGGAATTGATCCGGTTTTCGATGCAGTCAGCTCAAAGACTTTATGACCAAGCCATGGATATTCTCACGATAATTTGACGGAGGCCGTACAGCTCGTTTGGAGGCTTATTCTGAATAACGATGAAAACGGACAATTGCAATGAGTCGGATGAGAGAAGACTTTAACTGAGCCGATGCAATGCATGATACAAACTGGAAGAGGACTACAGACATACAAATAGGTGACGATGCGATTGATGATGGATTCGGATTACGATGACCAAAGCCTGCTCAAGTTTCCCGCATGATCCCATTGCGCTTGAACCCAGTTGTAATTATTCCATTCCTATGCAAACAAACCCAAGCCCAACTCCGATCCACCAAGCCCATGCATGCACCCACCGTCCGATCCATGACCTCATGCATGAACCATGCACGTTCATTCCATCAAATCGCATGACACCCAAGTCCCTACTTGTGCACCCGATCCCGGTCCGACCCGATCACAACCGTCACTTTCCATATCTCTTTCCACCTCTCATTCCCACTTAAACCCACCGGATCCCATGCAGACCCCCGTTCCAGCACTCTCTCCCTTTAAAACCGGAACTGATCACAGCCGTCCGTCCGATACTAGAGCAAACACATGCATGCTTGCATGTGAACCCAACCACCAGCCCCTTAACCGCACTCACTCTCTCAGCCCAATCACAGCCATCCGTTCCTCTCTTCCCCACACAATCACAGCCGGGCCGTGTCTCTTTACTCACCTATCAACCGTTCCGCCCAGCCGTCCGATCGCCCATGCAAACCCAGCGCCCCACCAAACTTCCAGCTTTCTCTCCCGAGTTCCTCTCAACCGAAAACTCAGCCGATCGTCTCTCTCTCTAGATCTCCTTCCATATCTCTCTATCTTCTTTTTCCTTATCAGGCCATCCCGTCCACACACTACCGATCAGGCCCAGCTCTCTCTTTTCCTACATTCTCTCTCTCTCTACCGAACGTCTCTCTCTCTCCTCCTGGTTTTTCTCCCCCCCCGAAACCCTCTCTCTCGGTTCCCTCTTTCTCTCTCCTCCCATGCACGTCAACTCTCTCAACCGAACGGTTCTCTCTCATCCTACCCGATCGGGAGCCCACCGAACTTCCAGCCCTATCTAACCGAACGTGCCCCGCTCTCTCTCTAAAATCTGAAGTAGCCGCGACCCCCTATTTTCTCTCTCTAGTCCGATACTCTCTCTCTTTCCTTTCTCTCTCTAACAGCCCGAACTTCCCTCTCTTTTCCTCCTTGATTCTCTCTCTAATCCCCTCTACTTCCATAACCGCCCAGCCTAACTTCTCTCTCCATCTATCCGGTACTCTCTCTCTCTCTCTCCTATATAAGGGGGGGAGCTCGGGAAAACAAGGGAGGCTCTCACCACCAACCTACGCCATACACCACCGAACCATCTACCACTTACGAGAATAACCCGAGCCATCTACCACCGAACACCATCTTCATCATCCACCATCCTCGACAAAACCGAACCCTAATCCTCCACATCCTGTCGCCTTCATCCATCATCCATACCATCATCGTGCCATCATCGAAGCTACGACGTGAACGAGCCGAAGCGGAGAAAGCATCGAGGAACGCGATCGAGAAAGACGAAGTCCACGGAGCAATCGTCAGGGATGATCTGTACTTCGTTTATTTCCAGTCTTTCATTTGATGTAACAAAACTCATGTCTAGCTAAACTGCATGCTAAGGCCGAGATGAAACCCTAGATCATAATAGATGTTAGTTTATTTTATGTGTTCTATGCCGAGCTTTTCATCGATAATATATGATTTAATTTCGGATTTGCTATGATGATTTAATAGTTCTCACATGGTATTGTCATGCATGCCTTGTAGTTAACATCAGTCGTCTTGTTAATCAAAGCCCAGTTCTATCGTTTAAATAAAGCTTAGATCCATTGTGCTTAATCTTGACAATCGATGCTCTGCTATGTTAGCTTTGATCCATTGTGCTCTATTTAGACAATCGATGCTCTGCTTTATTACTCCATGCTTGAAATTAAATCATGCTTATGCCATTAATCTCGTATTAAAGCTTTAACGATCGCATCTCGAGAAAGCACGGGATTTGTTTCCCGCATGCTACTCGCATAAATTTAGAACACCATAATTTAAACTTAGCATCTATAATGATCTAGCGGTGGATTCGACCGCCTTAGTATCTCATCCATATCCGAACTTTTACACTGCACCGCATTACTTTAGTTAATCTGCATGCTTTAATACTGCTTAGTTTACTTTGTCATCACAATCTCATAAAATCAACTCAACAATATTGCTCATTAAGTAATTTAGGTTAAATAACTAATAACCTTAGATTAGATCGCTTCCTCATTAGCAATTCCTGTGGGATCGACCTCGTAATACGTACCGCTCCTACAAGCGATTCGTGCACTTGCGAGTTATAATTTAGATCAAATTAGTCCCTTAATTTAGGATTAGTTTAGATCGCATCAAGTTTTTGGCGCCGTTGCCGGGGATTGCAACGGAGCTTTCGAATTTAGGTTATTTCATATTTGCCCTATCTGGTTTAATTAGCTAGCTCTTATTCTCTATTTCTAAAACAAAAAAAAAAAAAAAAAAAAAACTTCTTTTCGAGCGGTGTATGTCCACGTGGACTCGCGTGAACGGCCGCTTAGTTCGAAACGAAGCATTAGAAATTCCTCTCACCTTTGTGGGTAACGTCTCCATCTTTCATTCCTACGATCTATTCTAATTCATTTGCTCGAATGTATCCATTCTAATTCATTCATTCGATCCATTCTAATTCATTTGTACGATCCATTATAATTCATTCGTATGATCCATTCTAACTCATTCGTAGGAAGTACGATCCATTCTAATCCATTCGTACGATCCATTCTAATTCATTCGTACAATGCATTCTAATCCATTCGTACAATCCATTCTAATTCATTCGTACGATCTATTCTAATTCATTTGTACGAAAGAATTAGAATGGATCATACGAATGGATTAGAATGGATCGTACGAATGAATTAGAATGGATCGTACGAATGAATTAGAATGGATACATTCGAGCGAATGAATTAGAATGGATCGTACGAATGAATTAGAATGGATCGTACGAATGAAATAGAATGGATCATGCGAATGAATTTGAATGGATCGTACGAATGAATTAGAATGGATCGAACGAATGAATTAGAATGGATCGTACGAACGAATTAGAATGGATCATACGAATGCATTAGAATGAATCATACGAATGCATTAGGATACATTCGTGCGAATGAATTACAACGGATCGTACGAATGGATTAGAATGGATCGTACGAATGGATTAGAATGGATCGTACGAATGAATTAGAATGGATCGTACAAATGAATTATAAAGGTTACATTTGTGAGAATGAATTAGAATGGATCGTACGAATGAATTAGAATGGATAGTACGAATGAATTAGAATGGATCATACGAATGAATTAGAATGGATCGTACGAATGAATTAGAATGGATCGTACGAATGAATTAGAATGTATCATATGAATGAATTAGAATGGTTACATTCGTGCGAATGAATTAGAATGGATCGTACGAATAGATTAGAATGGATCGTACGAATGGATTAGAACGCATTGTACGAATGAATTAGAATAGATACATTTGTGCGAATGAATTAGATTGCATCGTACGAATAAATTAGAATGGATTGTACAAATGAATTAGAATGGATCGTACGAATGAATTTGAATGGATCATACGAATGAATTAGAATAGATATATTCATGCAAACGAATTAGAATGGATCGTACGAACGAATTAGAATGGATCGTATGAACGAATTAGAATGGATCGTACGAATGAATTAGAATGGATATATTCGTGTGAATGAATTAGAATGGATCGAACGAATGAATTAGAATGGATCATACGAATTAATTAGAATGGATCGTATGAATGAATTAGAATGGATCGTACGAATGAATTAGAATGGATCGTACAAATGAATTAGAAAGGTTACATTTGTGAGAATGAATTAGAATGGATCGTACGAATGGATTAGAATGGATCGTACGAATGGATTAGAATGGATCGTACGAATGAATTAGAATGGATCATACAAATGAATTAGAAAGGTTACATTCGTGATAATGAATTCGAATGGATCGTGCGAATGAATTAGAATTGATCATACGAATGAATTAGAATGGATCGTACGAATGAATAAGAATGGATCGTACGAATGAATTAGAATGGTTACATTCGAGCAAATGAATTAGAATAGATCGTAGGAATGAATTAGAATGGATCGTATGAATGAATTAGAATGGATCGTACGAATTAATTAGAATGGATACATTCGTGCGAATGAATTAGAATTGATCGTATGAATGAATTAGAATGGATCGTACGAATGAATTAGAATGGATCGTATAAATGAATAAGAATGGATTGTACGAATGAATTAGAATGGATTGTACGAATGAATTAGAATGGATACATTAGTGCGAATGAATTAGAATGGATCGGACGAATGAATTAGAATGGATCGTACGATTTATTCTAATTCATTCGTACGATCCATTCTAATGCATTTGTACGATTCATTCTAATTCATTCACACGATCCATTCTAATTCATTCGTATGATCCATTCTAATTTATTTGCACGAATATATGATCCATTCTAATTTATTCGCAAGAATGTATCCATTCTAATTCATTCGTACAATCCATTCTAATTTTTTCATACAAATATATCCATTCTAATTCATTCGAACGATCCATTCTAATTCATTCGTACGACTCATTCTAATTCATTCGCACGAATGTATCCATTCTAATTAATTCGTACAATCCATTCTAATTCATTCATACGATCCATTCTAATTCATTCGCACGAATGTATCCATTCTAATTAATTCGTACAATCCATTCTAATTCATTTATATGATCCATTCTAATTCATTCGTATGATCTATTCTAATTCATTCCTACGATCTATTCTAATTCATTCGCTCGAATGTATCCATTCTAATTCATTCGTACGATCCATTCTAATTCATTCGTACGATCCACTCTAATTCATTCGTATGATCAATTCTAATTCATTCGCACGATCCATTGTAATTCATTCTCACGAATTTAACCTTTCTAATTCATTTGTATGATCTATTCTAATTCATTCGTACGATCCATTCGAATCCATTCGTACGATCCATTATAATCCATTCGTACGATCCATTCTAATCCATTTGTACGATCCATTCTAATTTATTCGTACGATCCATTCTAATTCATTCTCACAAATGTAACCTTTCTAATTCATTTGTACGATCCATACTAATTCATTCGTACGATCCATTCTAATCCATTCCTACGATCCATTCTAATCCATTCTTACGATCCATTCTAATTCATTTGCACGAATGTAACCATTCTAATTCATTCGTACGATCCATTCTTATTCATTCCTACGAATGAGTTAGAATGGATCATACGAATGAATTAGAATGGCTCGTACAAATGAATTAGAATGGATCGAACGAATAAATTAGAATCGATACATTCGAGCGAATGAATTAGAATAGATCGTAGGAATGAATTAGAATAGATCATACGAATGAATTAGAATGGATCGTGTGAATGAATTAGAATGGATTGTATGAATGAATTAGAATGGATACATTCGTGCGAATGAATTAGAATGGATCGGACGAATGAATAAGAATGGATCGTACGAATGAATTAGAATGGATCGTGCGAATGAATTAGAATGAATCGTACGAATGCATTAGAATGGATATATTCGTGCGAATGAATTCGAATGGATCGTATGAATGAATTAGAATGGATCGTGCGAATGAATTAGAATGGATCGTACGAATGAATTATAATGGATCGTGCGAATGAATTAGAATAGATCGTAAGAATGAATTAGAATGGATACATACAAATGAATTAGAAAGGTTACATTCGTGAGAATGAATTAGAATGGATCGTACGAATGAAATAGAATGGATCGTACGAATGAATTAGAATGGATACATTCGAGCGAATGAATTTGAAAGGATCATACGAATAAATTAGAAAGGATCATAGGAATGAATTAGAATGGATCGTGCAAATGAATTAGAATGGATCGTACGAATGGATTAGAATGGATCGTACGAATGAATTAGAATGGATTATACAAATGAATTAGAAAGGTTACATTCGTGAGAATGAATTAGAATGGATCGTGCGAATGAATTAGAATGGATCGTACGAACGAATTAGAATGGATTATACGAACGAATTAGAATGGATCGTACGAATGAATTAGAATAGATACATTCGAGCGAATGAATTAGAATGGATCGTACGAATGAATTAGAATGGATCATAGGAATGAATTAGAATGGATCGTGCAAATGAATTAGAATGGATACATTCGTGCGAATGAGTTAGAATGGATCGTAGGAATGAATTAGAATAGATCGTACGAATGAATTAGAATGGATCGTACGAATGAATTAGAATGGATCGTGCGAATGATTTAGAATGGATCGTACGAATGAATTAGAATGGATCGTGCGAATGAATTAGAATGAATCGTACGAATGCATTAGAATGGATTGTACGAATGAATTAGAATGAATCATACGATCCATTCTATTTCATTCGTCCGATCCATTCTAATTCATTCGCATGAATGTATCCATTCTAATTCATTCGTACAATCCATTCTAATTCATTCGTACAATCCATTCTAATTCATTCGAATGATCCATTCTAATTCATTCGTATGATCCATTCTAATTCATTCCTACGATCTTTTCTAATTCATTCGCTTGAATGTATCCATTCTAATTCATTCGTTCGATCCATTCTAATTCATTCGTACGACCCATTTAAATTCATTCGCATGATCCATTCTAATTCATTCGTACGATCCATTCTAATTCATTCTCACGAATGTAACCTTTCTATTTCATTTGTATGATCCATTCTAATTCATTCGTACGATCCATTCTAATCCATTCGTACGATCCATTCTAATCCATTCGTACGATCCATTCTAACTCATTCTCACAAATGTAACCTTTCTAATTTATTTGTACGATCCATTCTAATTCATTCGTACAATCCATTCTAATCCATTCGTACGATCCATTCTAATCCATTCGTCCGATCCATTCTAATTTATTTGCACGAATGTAACCATTCAAATTCATTCATACGATCCATTCTAATTCATTCCTAATATCTATTCTAATTCATTCCTACGATCCATTTTAATTCATTCAAATTCATTCGTATGATCCATTCTAATTCATTCCAACGATCTATTCTAATTTATTCGCTCGAATGTATCCATTCTAATTCATTCGTTCGATCCATTCTAATTCATTCGTACGATCCATTCAAATTCATTCGCATGATCCAGTCTAATTCATTCGTATGATCCAATCTAATTCATTCTCATGAATGTAACCTTTCTAATTCATTCGTACGATCCGTTCTAATCCATTCGTACGATCCATTCTAATCCATTCGTACGATCCATTCTAATTCATTCGTACGATCCATTCTAATCCATTCGTACGATCCATTCTAATCCATTCGTACGATCTATTCTAATTCATTCGCACGAATGTAACCATTCTAATTCATTCCTACGATCCATTTTAATTAATTCCTACGATCCATTCTAATTCATTCGCACGAATGTATCCATTCTAATTCATTTGCACGATCCATTCTAATTCATTCCTATGATCCATTCTAATTCATTCGTACGTTCCATTCTAATTCATTCGCTCGAATGTATCCATTCTAATTCATTCGTACGATCTATTCTAATTCGTTCATACGATCCATTCTAATTCGTTCGTACGATCAATTCTAATTCGTTCGTACGATCCATTCTAATTCATTCGCACGATCCATTCTAATTCATTTATACGATCCATTTTAATTCATTCGCATGATCCATTCTAATTCATTCGTATGATACATTCGTGCGAATGAATTAGAATGGATTGTACGAATGAATTAGAATGGATCATACGAAGGAATTAGAATAGATCGTGCGAATAAATTAGAATGGATCATACGAATGAATTATAATAGGTATATTCATGCGAAGGAATTAGAATGGATGGTAGGAATGAATTAGAATGGATCGTGCGAATGAATTAGAATGGATCGTATGAATAAATTAGAATGGATCGTACGAATGAATTAAAATGGATACATTTGAGCGAATGAATTAGAATGGATCATACGATTGAATTTGAATAGATAGTACGAATGAATTAGAATGGATACATTTATGCGAATTAATTAGAATGGATCGTACGAATGAATTAGAATGGATCATACGAATGAATTAGAATGGATAGTGCGAATGAATTAGAATGGATCGTACGAATGAATTAGAATGGATACATTCGTGCGAATGAATTAGAATGGATCGTACGAATGAATTTGAATAGATCATACAAATGAATTAGAATAGATCGTGCGAATGAATTAGAATTGATCATACGAATGAATTAGAATGGATCATACGAATGAATTAGAATGGATCGTGCGAATGAATTAGAATGGATCCTACGATTGAATTAGAATGCATATATTTGAACGAATAAATTAGAATGGATCATACGAATGAATTATAATGGATCATACGAATGAATTAGAATGGATCGTGCGAATGAATTAGAATCGATCGTACGAATGAATTAGAATGGATCGTACGAATGAATTAGATCATACGAATGAATTAGAATGGATCGTACGAATGAATTAAAATGGATACATTCATACGACTAAATTAGAATGGATTGTACGAATGAATTAGAATGGATCGTACGAATGAATTAGAATGGATCATACGAATAAATTAGAATGGATCGTGCGAATGAATTAGAATGGAACGTACGAATGAATTAGAATGGATATATTTGAACGAATAAATTAGAATGGATCATACGAATGAATTAGAATGGATTGTACGAATTAATTAGAATGGATCGTGCGAATGAATTAGAATCGATCGTACGAATGAATTAGAATGGATCGTACGAATGAATTAGATCATACGAATGAATTAGAATGGATCGTACGAATGAATTAAAATGGATACATTCATTCGACTGAATTAGAATGGATCGTGCGAATTAATTAGAATGGATCGTACGAATGAATTAGAATGAATCGTACGAATGAATTAGAATGGATACATTCGTGCGAATGAATTAGAAAGGATCGGACGAATGAATAAGAATGGATCGTACAAATAAATTAGAATGGATCATATGAATGAATTAGAATGGATACATTCGTACGAATGAATTTGAATGGATCGTACGAATGGATTAGAATGGATTGTACGAATGGATTAGAACACATTGTATAAATGAATTAGAATAGATACATTTGTGCGAATGAATTAGATTGCATCGTACGAATGAATTTGAATGGATTGTACGAATGAATTAGAATGGATTGTACGAATGAATTAGAATGGATCATGCGAATGAATTAGAATAGATTGTACGAATGAATTAGAATGGATCATACGAATAAATTAGAATGGATCGTGTGAATGAATTAGAATGGACCGTACGAATGAATTAGAATGGATCAACCGAATGAGTTAGAATGGATCATACGAATGAATTGGAATGGATCGTACGAATGAATTAGAATGGATTGTGCGAATGAATTAGAATGGATACATTCGTGCGAATGAATTAGAATGGAATGTAAGAATGAATTAGAATGGATCGTACTAATGAATTAAAATGGATCCATTCGTACAAATGAATTAGAATGGATCGTACGAATGGATTCGAATGGATCGTACGAATGGATTAGAACGCATTGTACGAATGAATTAGAATGGATCGTACGAATGGATTAGAATTGATCATACGACTGAATTAGAATGGATCGTACGAATGAATTAGAATGGATACATTCGAGCGAATGAATTAGAATGGATCGTACGAATGAATTAGAATGGATCATAGGAATGAATTAGAATGGATCGTGCAAATGAATTAGAATGGATACATTCGTGCGAATGAATTAGAATGGATCGTAGGAATGAATTAGAATGGATCGTACGAATGAATTAGAATGGTTACATTCGTGCGAATGAATTAGAATGGATCATTCGAATGGATTAGAATGGATCGTACGAATGGATTAGAATGGATCGTACAAATGAATTAGAATGGATCGTACAAATGAATTAAAAAGGTTACATTTGTGAGAATGAATTAGAATGGATCGTACAAATGAATTAGAATGGATCGTACGAATGGATTAGAATGAATCGTACGAATGGATTAGAATGGATCGTACAAATGAATTAGAATGGATCGTACAAATGAATTAAAAAGGTTACATTTGTGAGAATGAATTAGAATGGATCGTACAAATGAATTAGAATGGATCGTACGAATGGATTAGAATGAATCGTACGAATGGATTAGAATGGATCGTACAAATGGATTAGAATGGATCGTACGAATGGATTAGAATGGATCGTACGAATGAAGTAGAATGGATCATACAAATGAATTAGAAAGGTTACATTCGTGAGAATGAATTAGAATGGATCGTACGAATGAATTAGAATAGATCATGCGAATGAATTTGCATGGATCGTACGAATGAATTAGAATGGATCGAACGAACGAATTAGAATGGATACATTCGAGTGAATGAATTAGAATAGATCATAGGAATGAATTAGAATCGATCATACGAATGAATTAGAATGGATCGTGCGAATGAATTAGAATGAATTGTACGAATGAATTAGAATGGATACATTCGTGCGAATGAATTAGAATGGATCGGACGAATGAATTAGAATGGGTCGTACGATTCATTCTAATTCATTCGTACGATTCATTCTAATGCATTCGTACGATTCATTCTAATTCATTCGCACGATCCATTCTAGTTCATTCGTACAATCCATTCTTATTCATTCATACGATCCATTCTAATTCATTCGTACGATCCATTCTAATTCATTCCTACGATCCATACTAATTCATTCGCACGAATGTATCCATTCTAATTCATTTGCACGATCCATTCTAATTCATTCGTAAGATCCATTCTAATTCATTCGTACGATCCATTCTAATTCATTCGCTCGAATGTATCCATTCTAATTCATTCGTACGATCCATTCTAATTCATTCATACATCCATTCTAATTCGTTCGTACGATCCATTCTAATTCGTTCGTACGATCCATTCTAATTCATTCGCACGATCCATTCTAATTCATTCGCACGATCCATTCTAATTTATTGTCACGAATGTAACCTTTCTAATTCATTTGTATGATCATTCTAATTCATTCGTACGATCCATTCTAATCCATTCGTATGATCCATTCTAATTCATTTGCATGATCCATTCAAATTCATTCGTATGATCCATTCTAATTCATTCGTATGATCCATTCTAGTTCATTCGCTCGAATGTATCCATTCTAATTCATTTGTACGATCCATTCTAATTCATTCGTACGATCCATTCTAATTCATTCTCACGAAGGTAAACTTTCTAATTCATTTGTATGTATCCATTCTAAATAATTTGTACGATCCATTCTAATTCATTCGCACGATCCACTCTAATTGATTCGTACGATCCATTCTAATTCATTCGCACGATCCATTCTAATTTATTCGTACGATCCATTCTAATTCATTCGCACGTGTGTATCCATTCTAATTAATTCGTACGATTATGATCCATTCTAATTCATTCGTACGATCTATTCTAATTCATTCGTCCGATCCATTCTAATTCATTCGGATGAATCTATCCATTCTAATTCATTCGTACAATCCATTCTAATTGATTCGCACGATCCATTCTAATTCATTCGTATGATCCATTCTAATTCATTCCTACGATCTATTCTAATTCATTCGCTTGAATGTATCCATTCTAATTCATTCTTTCGATCCATTCTAATTCATTTGTACGATCCATTCTAATTCATTCGTATGATCCATTCTAACTCATTCGTAGGAATGAATTAGAATGGATCGTACGAATGAATTAGAATGGTTACATTCGTGCGAATGAATTAGAATGGATCGTACGAATGGATTAGAATGGATCGTACGAATGGATTAGAATGGATCGTACGAATGAATTAGAATGGATCGTACAAATGAATTAGAAAGGTTACATTTCTGAGAATGAATTAGAATGGATCATACGAATCGATTAGAATGGATCGTACGAATGGATTAGAATGGATCGTACGAATGGATTAGACTGGATCGTACGAATGAATTAGAATGGATCATACAAATGAATTAGAAAGGTTACATTCGTGAGAATGAATTAGAATGGATCGTGCAAATGAATTTGAATTGATCATACGAATGAATTAGAATGGATCGTACGAATGAATAAGAATGAATCGTACGAATGAATTAGAATGGATACATTCGAGCGAATGAATTAGAATAGATCGTAGGAATGAATTAGAATGGATCATACGAATGAATTATAATTGATCGTGCAAATGAATTAGAATGGATTGTACGAATGAATTAGAATGGATCGTACGAATGAATTAGAATGGATACATTTGTACGAATAAATTAGAATGGATTGTATGAATGACTCAGAATGGATCGTATGAATTAATTAGAATGGGTACATTCGTGCGAAATGAATTAGAATGGATCGTACGAATGAATTAGAATGGATCGTACGAATGAATTAGAATGAATCGTACGAATGAATTAGAATGGATCGTACGAATGAATTAGAATGGATACATTTGTACGAATAAATTAGAATGGATTGTACGAATGAATTAGAATGGATACATTCTCGCGAATAAATTAGAATGGATCGTATATTTGTGCAAATAAATTAGAATGGATCATACGAATGAATTAGAATGGATCGTGCGAATGAATTAGAATGAATCGTACAAATGCATTAGAATGGATCGTACGAATGAATTAGAATGAATCGTACGATCCATTCTAATTCATTCGTCCGATCCATTCTAATTCATTCGCACGAATGTATCCATTCTAATTCATTCGTACAATCCATTTTAATTCATTCGCACGATCCATTCTAATTCATTCGTATGATCCATTCTAATTCATTCCTACGATCTATTCTAATTCATTCGCTCGAATGTATCCATTCTAATTCATTCGTTCGATCCATTCTAATTCATTCATACGATCCATTCAAATTCATTCGCATGATCCATTCTAATTTATTCGTACGATCCATTCTAATTCATTCTCACGAATGTAACCTTTCTAATTTATTTGTATGATCCATTCTAATTCATTCGTACGATCCATTCTAATCCATTCGTACGATCTATTCTAATCCATTCGTACGATCTATTCTAACTCATTCTCACAAATGTAACCTTTCTAATTCATTTGTACGATCCATTCTAATTCATTCGTACGATCCATTCTAATCCATTCGTACGATCCATTCTAATCCATTCGTACGATCCATTCGAATTTATTCGCACGAATGTAACCATTCAAATTCGTTCGTACGATCCATTCTAATTCATTCCTACGATCCATTCTAATTCATTCGCACGAATGTATCCATTCTAAATCATTTGCAGGATCCATTCTAATTCATTCCAATGATCCATTCTAATTCATTCGTATGATCCATTCTAATTCATTCGCTCGAATTTATCCATTCTAATTCATTCGAACGATCCATTCTAATTCGTTCATACGATCCATTCCAATTCGTTCGTACTATCCATTCTAATTCGTTCGTACGATCCATTCTAATCCATTCGTACGATCCATTCTACTTCATTCGTACAAATGAATTAGAATGGATCGTATGAATGAATAAGAATGGATCGTATGAATGAATTAGAATGGATCGTGCGAATGAATTAGAATGAATCGTACGAATGAATTAGAATGGATATATTCGAGCGAATGAATTAGAATGGATCATACGAATGAATTAGAATGGTTCATAGGAATGAATTAGAATGGATCATGCAAATGAATTAGAATGGATACATTCGTACGAATGAATTAGAATGGATCGTAGGAATGAATTAGAATGGATCGTACGAATGAATTAGAATGGTTACATTCGTTCGAATGAATTAGAATGGATCGTACGAATGAATTAGAATGGATCGTGCGAATGAATTAGAATTGATCATACGAATGAATTAGAATGGATCGTACGATCCATTCTAATTCATTCGCTCGAATGTACCCATTCTAATTCCTTTGCACGATCCATTCTAATTCATTCATATGATCCATTCTAATTCATTCGTACGATCCATTCTAATTCATTCGCTCGAATGTATCCATTCTAATTCATTCGTACTATCCATTCTAATTCGTTCATACGATCCATTCTAATTCGTTCGTACAATCCATTCTAATTCGTTCATACGATCCATTCTAATTCGTTCACACGATCCATTCTAATTCATTCACACGATCCATTCTAATTCATTCGCACGATCCATTCTAATTCATTCGCACGATCCATTCTAATTCGTTCGTATGATCCAATCTAATCTATTCGTACGATCCATTCTAATTTATTTGCACGATCCATTCTAATTCATTCCTATGATCCATTCTAATTCATTCGTACGATCCATTCTAATTCATTCGCTCGAATGTATCCATTCTAATTCATTCGTACGATCCATTCTAATTCATTCGTACGATCCATTCTAATTCATTGTCACGAATGTAACCTTTCTAATTTATTTGTATGTATCCATTCTAATTCATTCGTACGATCCATTCTAATTCATTCGTACGATCCATTCTAATTCATTCGCATAATCCATTCTAATTCATTCGTTCGATCCATTCTAATTCATTCGCACGAATGTATCCATTCTAATGCATTCGTACGATTCATTCTAATTCATTCACACGATCCATTCTAATTCATTCGTATGATCCATTCTAATTCATTCGTCCGATCCATTCTAATTCATTCGCACGAATGTATCCATTCTAATTCATTCGTACAATCCATTCTAATTTATTCGCATGATCCATTCTAATTTATTCGTATGAACCATTCTAATTCATTCCTACGATCTATTCTAATTCATTCGCTCGAATGTATCAATTCTAATTCATTCGTTCGATCCATTCTAATTCATTCGTACGATCCATTCAAATTCATTCGCATGATCCATTCCAATTCATTCGGACGATTCATTCTAATTCATTCGTACGATCCATTCGAATTCATTCGTACGATCTTATTCATTCGTACGATCCATTCTAATTCATTCTTACGATCGATTCTAATTCATTCGCATGATCCATTCTAATTCATTCGTACGATCCATTCTAATTCATTCATATGATCCATTCTAATTTATTCGTTCAAATATATACATTCTAATTCATTCGGACGATCCATTCTAATTCATTCGCACGATCCATTCTAATTCATTCGCACGAATGTATCCATTCTAATTCATTTGCACGATCTATTCTAATTCATTCCTATCATCCATTTTAATTCATTCGTACGATCCATTCTAATTCATTCGCTCGAATGTATCCATTCTAATTCATTCGTATGATCCATTCTAATTCGTTCATACGATCCATTCTAATTCGTTCGTACGATCCATTCTAATTCGTTCGTACGATCCTTTCAAATTCATTCGTATGATCCATTCTAATTCATTCCTACGATCTATTCTAATTCATTCGCTCGAATGTATCCATTCTAATTCATTCGTTCGATCCATTCTAATTCATTCGTACGATCCATTCAAATTCATTCGCATAATCCATTCTAATTCATTCGTACGATCCATTCTAATTCATTCTCACGAGTGTAACCTTTCTAATCCATTCGTACAATCCATTCTAATCCATTCGTACGCCATTCTAATCCATTCGTACGATCCATTCTAATTCATTCGTACGATCCATTCTAATTCATTCTCAGAAATGTAACCTTTCTAATTCATTTGTACGATCCATTCTAATCCATTCGTACGATCCATTCTAATTCATTCGCACGAATGTAACCATTCTAATTCATTCGTGCGATCCATTCTAATTCATTCCTACGATCCATTCTAATTCATTCGCACGAATGTATCCATTCTAATTCATTTGCACGATCCATTCTAGTTCATTCCTATGATCCATTCTAATTTATTCGTACGATCCATTCTAATTCATTCTCACGAATGTAACCTTTCTAATTCATTTGTATGATCCATTCTAATTCATTCGTACGATCCATTCTAATCCATTCATACGATCCATTCTAATTCATTCGTACGATCTATTCTAATTCATTCGTACGATCCATTCTAATTCATTCGTACGATCCATTCTAATCCATTCGAACGATCCATTCTAATCCATTCGTACGATCCATTCTAATTCATTTGCACGAATGTAACCATTCTAATTCATTCGTTCGATCCATTCTAATTCATTCCTACGATCCATTCTAATTCATTCGCACGAATGTATCCATTCTAATTCATTTGCACGATCCATTCTAATTCATTCCTATGATCCATTCTAATTCATTCGTACGATCCATTCTAATTCATTCGCTCGAATGTATCCACTCTAATTCATTCGTACGATCCATTGTAATTCATTCATACAATCCATTCAGATTCATTTGCACAAATATATCCATTCAAATTCATTCGTACGATCCATTCTAATTAATTTGCACGATCCATTCTAATTCATTTGCACGATCCATTCTAATTCATTCCTATGATCAATTCTAATTCATTCATACAATCCATTCTAATTCATTCGCTCGAATGTATCCATTTTAATTCATTCGTATGATCCATTCTAATACTTTCGTACGATCCATTCTAATCCATTCGTACGATCCATTCTAATTCATTCGTACAATGCGTTCTAATTCATTCGCACGAATGTATCCATTCTAATTCATTTGCACGATCCATTCTAATTCATTCCTATGATCCATTCTAATTCATTCGTACGATCCATTCTAATTCATTCGCTCGAATGTATCTATTCTAATTCATTCGTACGATCCATTCTAATTCGTTCATACGATCCATTCTAATTCGTTCGTATGATCCATTCTAATTCGTTCGTACGATCCATTCTAATTCATTCGTATGATCCATTCAAATTCATTCCTACGATCTAATCTAATTCATTCGTATGATCCATTCTAATTCATTCTTACGATCTATTCTAATTCATTCGCTCGAATGTATCCATTCTAATTCATTCGTTCGATCCATTCTAATTCATTCGTACGATCCATTCTAATTCATTCGCTCGAATGTATCCATTCTAATTCATTCGTACGATCCATTCTAATTCATTCGTACGATCCATTCTTATTCATTCGTACGATCCATTCTAATTCATTCGCACGATCCGTTCTAATTCATTCCTATGATCCATTCTAATTTATTCGCACGAATGTAACCATTCTAATTCATTCGTACGATCCATTCTAATTCATTCCTACGATCCATTCTAATTCATTCGCACGAATGTATCCATTCTAATTCATTTGCACGATCCATTCTAATTCATTCCTATGATCCATTCTAATTCATTCATACGATCCATTCGAATTCATTCATACGATCCATTCTAATTCATTCGTACGATCCATTCTAATTCATTCGCATGATCCATTCTAATTCATTCGCACGATCCATTCTAATTCATTCATACGATCCATTCTAATTCATTCATACGATCCATTCTAATTCATTCGTACGATCCATTCTAATCCATTCGTACAATCCATTCTAATTCATTCATACGATCCATTCTAATTCGTTCGTACGATCCATTCTAATTCGTTCGTACGATCCATTCTAATTCGTTCGTACGATCCATTCTAATTCGTTCGTACGATCCATTCTAATTCGTTCGTACGATCCATTCTAATTCGTTCGTACGATCCATTCTAATTCGTTCGTACGATCCATTCTAATTCATTCGCACGATCCATTCTAATTCATTCGTACGATCCATTCTAATTCATTCGTACGATCCATTCTAATTCATTCGTATGATCCATTCTAACTCATTCGCACAAATGTATCCATTCTAATTCATTCGCACGATCCATTCTAATTCATTCGCACGATCCATTCTAATTCATTCGTACTAACCATTCTAATTCATTCGCACAAATGTATCCATTCTAATTCATTTGTATGATCCATTCAAAATGATTCGTACGATCCATTCTAATCCATTCGTACGATCCATTCTAATCCATTTGTACGATCCATTCTAATCCATTCGTACGATCCATTCTAATTCATTAGTATGAATGTATCCATTCTAATTTATTCGTACGATCCAGTCTAATTCATTCGTACGATCCATTCTAATTCATTCGCACGAATGCATCCATTCTGATTCATTCGTACGATCCATTCTAATTCATTCGCACGATCCATTCAAGTTCATTCGCACGATCCATTCTAATTCATTCGTACGATCCATTCTAATTCATTCATACGATCTATTCTAATTCATTCGCACGAATGTATCCATTCTAATTCACTCGTTCGATCCATTCTAATTCATTCGCATAAATATATCCATTCTAATTCATTCGTACGATCCATTCTAATTTATTCGCACGATCCATTCTAATTCATTCGCACAAATGTATCAATTCTAATTCATTCGTACAATCCATTCTAGTTCATTCGCATGATCCATTCTAATTCATTCGTACGATCCATTCTAATTCATTTGTACGATCCATTCTAATTCATTCGCACGAATGTATACATTTTAATTTATTCGTATGATCCATTCTAATTCATTTGCACGAATGTAACCATTCTAATTCATTCGTACGATCCATTCAAATTCATTCGCAAGAATGTATCCATTCTAATTCATTCGCACGATAAATTCTAATTCAATCGTACGATCCATTCTAATTCATTCGCACGAATGTATCCATTCTAATTCATTCGTACAATCCATTCTAATTCATTCGCACGATCCATTCTAATTCATTCGTATGATCCATTCTAATTCATTCCTACGATCTATTCTAATTCATTCGCTCGAATGTATCCATTCTAATTCATTCGTACAATCCATTCTAATTCATTCGCACGATCCATTCAAATTCATTCGTATGATCCATTCTAATTCATTCCTACGATCTATTCTAATTCATTCGCTCGAATGTATCCATTCTAATTCATTCGTTCGATCCATTTTAATTCATTCGTACAATCCATTCAAATTCATTCGCATGATCTATTCTAATTCATTCGTACGATTCATTCTAATTCATTCTCACGAATGTAACCTTTCTATTACATTTGTATGATCCATTCTAATTCATTCGTACGATCCATTCTAATCCATTCGTACGATCCATTCTAATCCATTCGTACGATCCATTCTAATTCATTCGCACAATCCATTCTAATTCATTCGCACGAATGTATCCATTCTAATCCATTTGCACGATCCATTCTAATTCATTCGCACAAATGTATCCATTCTAATTCATTTGTACGATCCATTCTAATGCATTCGTACGATTCATTCTAATTCATTCGCACGATCCATTCTAATTCATTCGTACGATCCATTCTTATTCATTCATACGATCCATTCTAATTTATTCGTATGATCCATTCTTATTCATTCCTATGATCCATTCTAATCCAATCGTACGAACCATTATAATTTATTCACACGAATATATCTATTCTAATTCATTCGTACGATCCATTCTAATTCATTCGTATGATCCATTCTAATTTATTCGCACGAATGTATCCATTCTAGTTCATTTGTACGATCAATTCTAATTCACTCCTATGATCCATTCTAATTCATTCGTTCGATCCATTCTAATTCATTCACTCGAATGTATCCATTCTAATTCATTCGTACGATCCATTCTAATTCGTTCATACGATCCATTCAAATTCGTTCGTACGATCCATTCTAATTCGTTCGTACGATCCATTCTAATTCATTCGTATGATCCATTCTAATTCATTCCTACGATCTATTCTAATTCATTCGCTCGAATGTATCCATTCTAATTCATTCGTTCGATCCATTCTAATTCATTCGTACGATCCATTCCAATTCATTCGCATTATCCATTCTAATTCATTCGTACGATCCATTCTAATTCATTCTCACGAATGTAACCTTTCTAATTCATTTGTATGATCCATTCTAATTCATTCGTACGATCCATTCTAATCCATTCGTACGATCCATTCTAATCCATTCGTACGATCCATTCTAATTCATTCTCACAAATGTAACCTTTCTAATTCATTTGTACGATCCATTCTAATTCATTCGTACGATCCATTCAAATCCATTCGAACGATCCATTCTAATCCATTCGTACGATCCATTCTAATTCATTCGCACGAATGTAACCATTCTAATTCATTCGTACGATCCATTCTAATTTATTCCTACGATCCATTCTAATTCATTCGCACGAATGTATCCATTCTAATTCATTTGCACGATCCATTCTAATTCATTCCTATGATCCATTCTAATTCATTCGTACGATCCATTCTAATTCATTCGCTCGAATGTATCCATTCTAATTCATTCGTACGATCCATTGTAATTCATTCATACAATCCATTCAGATTCATTTGCACAAATATATCCATTCAAATTCATTCGTACGATCCATTCTAATTAATTTGCACGATCCATTCTAATTCAGTCGTATGAATATATCCATTTTAATTCATTCGTACGATCCATTCTAATTCATTCGTACGATCTAATTCATTCGTACGATCCATTCTAATTCATTCGTACGATCGATTCTAATTCATTTGCACGATCCATTCTAATTCATTCGTACGATCCATTCAAATTCATTCGTATGATCCATTCTAATTTATTCGTTCAAATATATCCATTCTAATTCATTCGTACGATCCATTCTAATTCATTCGCACGATCCATTCTAATTCATTCGCACGATCCATTCTAATTCATTCGTACGATCCATTCTAATTCATTCGTATGATCAATTCTAATTCAGTCGTATGAATGTATCATACGAATGAATTAGAATGGATCATGCGAATGAATTAAAATGGATCGCTCCATTCTTATTGATCGCACAATTGTATCCATTCTAATTTATTCGTACGATTCATTCAAATTCAATCGTATGATCCATTCTAATTCATTCGCACAAATGTATCCATTCTAATTCATTCGTACGATCCATTCTAATTTATTCATACGATCCATTCTATTTCATTCGCACGATCCATTCTAATTCATACGTACGATCCATTCTAATTCATTCGCATGAATATATCTATTCTAATTCATTCGTATGATCCATTCTAATTTATTCGCATGATCTATTCTAATTCATTCGTACGATCCATTCTAATTCATTCATACGATCCATTCTAATTCATTCGCACGAATGTATCATACGAATGAATTAGAATGGATCATGCGAATGAATTAAAATGGATCATACAAATGAATTAGAATGGATCGTACGAACGAATTAGAATGGATCGTACGAATGAATTAGAATGGATCGTATGAACGAATTAGAATGGATCGTACGAATGAATTAGAATGGATACATTCGAGCAAATGAATTAGAATGGATCGTACGAATGAATTAGAATGGATCATAGGAATGAATTAGAATGGATCGTGCAAATGAATTAGAATGGATACATTCGTGCGAATGAATTAGAACGCATTGTACGAATGAATTAGAATGGATCGTACGAATGGATTAGAATGGATCGTACGAAAGAATTAGAATGGATCGTACGAATGAATTAAAATGGATACATTCGAGCGAATGAATTAGAATGAATCGTATGAATGAATTAGAATTGATCATAGGAATGAATTAGAATGGATCGTGCAAATGAATTAGAATGGATACATTCGTGCGAATGAATTAGAATGGATCGTAGGAATGAATTAGAATGGATCGTACGAATGAATTAGAATGGTTACATTCGTGCGAATGAATAAGAATGGATTGTACAAATGGATTAGAAAGGATCGTACAACTGGATTAGAATGGATCGTATGAATGGATTAGAATGGATCGTATGAATGGATTAGAATGGATCATACAAATGAAATAGAAAGGTTACATTTGTGAGAATGAATTAGAATGGATTGTACGAATGAATTAGAATAGATCGTACGAATGGATTAGAATGGATCATACGAATGAATTAGAATGGATCATACGAATGGATTAGAATGGATATATTCGTGCGAATGAATTAGAATAGATCGTAAGAATGAATTACAATGGATCGTGTGAATGAATTAGAATGGATCGTACGAATGAATTAGAATGGATCGTGCGAATGCATTAGAATGGATCGTACGAATAAATTAGAATGGATACATTAGTGCGAATGAATTAGAATAGATCGTACGAATGAATTAGAATGGATTGTACGAATGAATTAGAATGGATCGTACAAATGAATTAGAATGGATACATTTGTGCGATGAATAAGAATGGAGCGTACGAATGAATTAGAATGGAGCGTACGAATGAACTAGAATGGATACTTTCGTGCGAATATATTAGAATGGATTGCACGAATGAATTAGAATGGATACATTCGTGCGAATGAATTAGAATGGATCGTACGAATGAATTAGAATGGATTGTGCGAATGAATTAGAATGAATTGTACGAATAAATTAGAATAGATCGTACGAATAAATTAGAATGGATCATACGAATGAATTAGAATAGATATATTCATGCGAATGAATTCGAATGGATCGTACGAATGAATTAGAATGGATCGTGTGAATGAATTAGAATGGATCGTATGAATAAATTAGAATGGATCACACGAATGAATTAAAATGGATACATTTGTGCGAATTAGAATGGATCGTACGAATGCATTAGAATTAGATCGTACGAATGAATTAGAATGGATCGTACGAATGAATTAGAATGAATCATACGAACGCATTAGAATGGATCATACGAATGGATTAGAATGGATCGTACAAATGGATTAGAATGGATCATACGAACGAATTAGAATGGATCATACAAATGAATTAGAAAGGTTACATTCGTGAGAATGAATTAGAATGGATCGTACGAATGAATTAGAATGGATCATGCGAATGAATTTGAATGGATCGAACGAATGAATAAGAATGGATCGTACGAATCAATTTGAATGGATACATTCGAGCGAATGAATTAGAATAGATCGTAGGAATGAATTAGAATGGAGCATACGAATGAATTAGAATGGATCATACGAATGAATTCGCACGATCCATTCTAATTCATTCGTAGAATCCATTCTTATTCATTCATATGATCCATTCTAATTCATTCGCACAATCCATTCTAATTAATTCGTACGATCCATTCTAATTCATTCATATGATCCATTCTAATTCATTCGCACGAATGTATCCATTCTAATTCATTCGTACAATCTATTCTAATTCAATCGTACGATCCATTCTAATTCATTCGTATGATCCATTCTAATTCATTCCTATGATCTATTCAAATTCATTCGCTCGAATGTAACATTTCTAATTAGAATGGATCGTACAAATGAATTAGAAAGGTTACATTCGTGAGAATGAATTAGACTGGATCGTACGAATGAATTACAATAGGTCGTACGAATGAATTAGAATGGATACATTCAAGCGAATGAATTAGAATGGATCATACGAACGAATTAGAATGGATCATAGGAAAGAATTAGAATGGATCGTGCAAATGAATTAGAATGGATCGTGCGAATGAATTAGAATAAATCGTACGAATGAATTAGAACGGATTCGTGTGAATGAATTAGAATGGATCGTACGAATGAATTAGAATGGATCATACAAATGAATTAGAAAGGTTACATTCGTGAGAATGAATTAGAATGGATCGTACGAATGAATTAGAATGGATCATGCAAATTAATTTGAATGGATCGTATGAATGAATTAGAATGGATCGAACGAATGAATTAGAATGGATACATTCGAGCGAATGAATTAGAATAGATCGTAGGAATGAATTAGAATGGTTACATTCGTGCGAATGAATTAGAATGGATCGTATGAATGAATTAGATCGTACGAATCAATTAGAATGGTTCATATGAATGAATTAGAATGGATCGTACGAATGAATTAGAATGGATCGTGCGAATGAATTAGAATGGATTGAACGAATGAATTAGAATGGATACATTCGTGCGAATGAATTAGAATGGATCGTACGAATGAATTAGAATGGATCATAAGAATGAATTAGAATAGATCATGCAAATGAATTAGAATGGATCGTACGAATGGATTAGAATGGATCGTACGAATGAATTAGAATGGATCGTACAAATGAATTAGAATGGATTGTACAAATGAATTAGAAAGGTTACATTCGTGAGAATGAATTAGAATGGATCGTATGAACGAATTAGAATGGATCGTACGAATGAATTAGAATGGATCGTACGAATGGATTAGAATGGATCGTACGAATGGATTAGAATGGATCGAACGAATGAATTAGAATGGATTGTACGAATGAATTAGAATGGATATATTCGTGTGAATGAATTAGAATGCATCGGACGAATGAATTAGAATGGATCGTACGAATGAATTAGAATGGTTATATTCGTGCGAATGAATTAGAATGGATCGTACGAATGGATTAGAATGGATCGTACGAATGAATTAGAATGGATCGTACGAATGAATTAGAAAGGTTACATTTGTGAGAATGAATTAGAATGGATACATTCGTGCGAATGAATTAGAATGAATCGTATGAATGGATTAGAATGGATCGTACGAATGAATTAGAATGGATCGTACAAATGGATTAGAATGGATCGTACGAATGGATTAGAAAGGTTACATTTGTGAGAATGAATTAGAATGGATCGTACGAATGGATTAGAATGGATCGTACGAATGGACTAGAATGGATCGTACGAATGGATTACAATTGATCATACGAATGAATTAGAATGGACCATACAAATGAATTAGAAAGGTTACATTCGTGAAATGAATTAGAATGGATCGTACGAATGAATTAGATTGGATACATTTGTGCGAATGAATTAAATGGATCGTAGGAATGAATTAGAATGGATCATAGGAATGAATTAGAATGGATCATGCAAATGAATTAGAATGAATCGTACGATCCATTCTAATTCATTCGTACGATCCATTCTAATTCGTTCGCACGAATATAACCATTCTAATTCATTCGTACGATCCATTCTATTTCATTCTCACGAATGTAACCATTCTAATTCATTTATACGATCCATTTTAATTCATTCGCACGGTCTATTCTAATTTATTCGTACGATCCATTCTAATTCATTCGCTCGAATGTATCCATTCTAATTCATTCGTACAATCCATTCTAATTCATTCGTACGATCCATTCTAATTCATTCGTACGAATGAATTAGAATGGATCGTACGAATGAATTAGAATGGATACATTTGTGCGAATAAATTAGAATGGATCGTACGAATGAATTAGAATGGATTGTATGAATGAATTAGAATGGATCATGCGAATGAATTAGAATGGATGGTACGAATGAATTAGAATGGATACATTTGTGCGAATGAATTAGAATGGATCGTGCGAATGAATTAGAATGGATCGTACGAATGGATTAGAATGGATCGTACGAATGAATTAGAATAGATCATACAAACGAATTAGATTGGATACATTCGAGCGAATGAATTAGAATGGATCGTACGAATGAATTAGAATGGATCATAGGAATGAATTAGAATGGATCGTGCAAATGATTTAGAATGGATACATTCGTGCGAATGAATTAGAATGGATCGTAGGAATGAATTAGAATGGATCGTACGAATGAATTAGAATGGTTACATTCGTGCGAATGAATTAGAATGGATCGTATGAATGAATTAGAATGGATCGTACAAATGAATTAGAATGGTTACATTTGTGCGAATGAATTAGAATGGATTGTACGAATGAATTAGAATGGATCGTACGAATTAATTAGAATGAATTGTACGAATGAATTAGAATGAATCGAACGAATGAATTAGAATGGATACATTCGAGCAAATGAATTAGAATAGATCGTAGGAATGAATTAGAATGGAGCATACGAATGATTTAGAATGGATCGTGCGAATGAATTAGAATGGATTGTATGAATGAATTAGAATGGATACATTCGTGCGAATGAATTAGAATGGATCGTACGAATGAATTAGACTGGATCGTACGAATGAATTAGAATGGATCGTGCGAATGAATTAAAATGGATCGTACAAATGAATCGTACGAATGAATTAGAATGAATTAGAATGGATCGTACGAATGGATTAGAATGGATCGTATCAATGAATTAGAATTGATCATACGAATGGATTAGAATGGATCGTACGAATGAATTAGAATGGATCGTACAAATGAATTAGAAAGGTTACATTTGTGAGAATGAATTAGAATGGATCGTATGAATGAATTAGAATGGATCGTACGAATGGATTAGAATGGATCGTACGAATGGATTAGAATGGATAGTACGAATGGATTAGAATGGATCGTACGAATTAATTAGAATGGTTACATTCGTGCGAATGAATTAGAATGGATCGTACGAATGAATTAGAATGGATCGTACAAATGAATTAGAATGGATTGTATGAATGTTTAATTCATTCGTACAATGCGTTCTAATCCATTCGTACGATCCATTCTAATTCATTCGCACGATCCATTCTAATTAATTCGTACGATCCATTCTAATTCATTTGCACGATCCATTCTAATCAATTCGTACGATCCATTCTAATTCATTCGTACGATCCATTCTAATTCATTCGCACGAATGTATCCATTCTAATGCATTCGTACGATCCATTCTAATTCATTCATATGATCCATTCTAATTCATTCGTACGATCCATTCTAATTCATTCGCACGAATGTATCCATTCTAATGCATTCGTACGATTCATTCTAATTCATTCGCGCGATCCATTCTAATTCATTCATACGATCCATTCTAATTCATTCACACGATCCATTCTAATTCATTCGTACGATCCATTCTAATTCATTCGCACGATCCATTCTAATTCATTCGTATGATCCATTCTAATTCATTCGCACGAATATATCCATTCTAATTCATTCGTACGATCCATTCTAATTCATTCGTACGATCCATTCTAATCCATTCGTACGATCCATTCTAATTCATTCGTACGATCCATTCTAATTCATTCTCACAAATGTAACCATTCTAATTCATTTGTACGATCCATTCTAATTCATTCGTTTGATCCATTCTAATTCATTCGCACGATCCATTCTAATTCATTCGTACGATCCATTCTAATTCATTCTCACGAATGTAACCTTTCTAATTCATTTGTACGATCCATTCTAATTCATTCGTACGATCCATTCTAATTCATTTGTACGATCCATTCTAATTCATTCGCACAAATGTATCCATTCTAATTCATTCGCACAAATGTATCCATTCTAATTCATTCGTACGATCCATTCTTATTCATTCGTTCGATCCATTCTAATCCATTCGTACGATCCATTCTAATTCATTCGTACGATCCATTCTAATTCATTCGCTCGAATGTATCCATTCTAATTCATTCGTACGATCCATTCTAATTCGTTCATACGATCCATTCTAATTCATTTGTACGATCCATTCTAATTCATTCACACAATTGTATCTATTCTAATTTATTCGTACGATCCATTCAAATTCAATCGTATGATCCATTCTAATTCATTCGCACAAATATATCCATTCTAATTCATTCGTACGATTCATTTTAATTCATTTGTTCGATCCATTCTAATTCATTCGTATGATCCATTCTAATTCATTCGTACGATCCATTCTTATTCTTTCATACGATCCATTCTAATTCATTCGCACAATCCATTCTAATTCATTCGTACGATCCATTCTAATTCATTCGTATGATCCATTCTAACTCATTTTAGAATGGATCGTATGAACGAATTAGAATGGATCGTATGAACGAATTAGAATGGATCGTACGAATGAATTGGAATGGATACATTTGAGCGAATGAATTAGAATGGATCGTATGAATGGATTAGAATGGATCGTACGAATGGATTAGAATGGATCGTATGAATGAATTAGAATGGATCGAACGAATGAATTAGAATGGATCGTACGAATGAATTAGAATGGATACATTTGTGCGAATGAAATAGAAAGGATCATACGATTGAATTTGAATGGATCGTACGAATAAATTAGAATGGATACATTGGTGTGAATGAATTTGAATGGATCGTATAAATGAATTAGAATGTATCGTACGAACGAATTAGAATGGATCGTACGAATGAATTAGAATGGATACATTCGAGCGAATGAATTAGAATGGATCGTACGAATAGATTAGAATGGATCGTACGAATGGATTAGAATGGATCGAACGAATGAATTAGAATGGATCGTACGAATGAATTAGAATGGATACATCTGTGCGAATGAATTAGAATGGATACATTTGTGCGAATGAATTAGAATGGGTCGTACAAATGAATTAGAATGGATCGTACGAATGAATTAGAATGGATCGTACGAATGAATTAGAATGGATCGTACAAATGAATTAGAAAGGTTACATTCGCGAGAATGAATTAGAATGGATCTTACGAATGAATTAGAATGGATCGTGCGAATGAATTAGAATGGATCGTACGAATGAATTAGAATGGATCATACAAATGAATTAGAAAGGTTACATTTGTGAGAATGAATTAGAATGGATCTTACGAATGAATTAGAATGGATCGTGCGAATGAATTAGAATGGATTGTATGAATGAATTAGAATGGATACATTCGTGCGAATGAATTAGAATGGATCGTACGAATAAATTAGAATGGATCGTACGAATGAATTAGAATGGATCTTGCGAAAGAATTAAAATGGATCGTACAAATGAATCGTACGAATGAATTAGAATGAATTAGAATGGATCGTACGAATGGATTTGAATGGATCGTATGAATGAATTAGAATGGATCATACGAATGGATTAGAATGGATCGTACGAATGAATTAGAATGGATCGTACAAATGAATTAGAAAGGTTACATTTGTGAGAATGAATTAGAATGGATCGTACGAATGAATTAGAATGGATCGTACGAATGGATTAGAATGGATCATACAAATGGATTAGAATGGATAGTACGAATGGATTAGAATGGATCGTACGAATTAATTAGAATGGTTACATTCGTGCGAATGAATTAGAATGGATCGTACGAATGAATTAGAATGGATCGTACGAATGAATTAGAATGCATCGTACAAATGAATTAGAAAGGTTACATTCGTGCGAATGAATTTGAATGGATCGTACGAACGAATTAGAATGGATCGTATGAACGAATTAGAATGGATCGTCCGAATGAATTTGAATGGATCGTGCGAATGAATTAGAATGGATCGAACGAATGAATTAGAATAGATCGTATGAATGAATTAGAATGGATCGTACGAATGAATTAGAATGGATCGTGCGAATGAATTAGAATGGATCATGCGAATGAATTAGAATAGATCGTGCGAATGAATTAGAATGGATCGTACGAATGAATTAGAATGGATCGTACAAATGGATTAGAATGGATCGTACTAATGGATTAGAATGGATCGTGCGAATGAATTAGAATGAATATATTTATGTGAATGAATTAGAATGGATCGTGCGAATGAATTAGAATGGATCGTGCGAATGAATTAGAATGGATCGTACGAATGAATTAGAATGGATATATTTATGTGAATGAATTAGAATGGATCAAACGAATGAATTAGAATGGATACATTTGTGCGAATGAATTTGAATAGATCATACGAATGAATTAGAATGGATCGTACGAATGAATTAGAATGGATACATTTGTGCGAATGAATTAGAATGGATCGTATATTCGTGCAAATAAATTAGAATGGATCGTACGAATGAATTATAATGGATCCACCGAATGAGTTGGAATGGATCATACGAATGAATTAGAATGGATCGTACGAATGAATTAGAATGGAATGTGCGAATGAATTAGAATGGATCATATGAATGAATAAGAATGGATCATACGAATGGATTAGAATGGATCGTACGATGCAATCTAATTCATTCTAATTCATTCGCACGAATGTTTCTAATTCATTCACACGATCCATTCTAATTCATTCGTACGATCCATTCTAATTCATTCGCACAATCTATTCTTATTCATTCATACGATCCATTCTAATTCATTCGCACAATCCATTCTAATTAATTCGTACGATCCATTCTAATTCATTCGTATGATCCATTCTAACTCATTCGGTGGATCCATTCTAACTCATTCGTACGATCCATTCAAATTCATTCGTACGATGCAATCTAATTAAATCGCACAAATGTATCTATTCTAATTCATTCGTACAATGCGTTCTAATCCATTCGTACGATCCATTCTAATCCATTCGTACGATCCATTCTAATTCATTCGCACGAATGTAACCATTCTAAATCATTCATATGATCCATTCTAATTCATTCGTACGATCCATTCTAATTCATTCGTATGATCCATTCTAATTCATTCGTTCGATCCATTCTAATTCGTTCATACGATCCATTCTAATTCGTTCGTACGATCCATTCTAATTGGTTCGTACGATCCATTCTAATTCATTTGTACGATCCATTTTAATTCATTCGCATGATCCATTCTAATTCATTCATACGATCCATTCTAATTCATTCCTACGATCTATTCTAATTCATTCCTACGATCTATTCTAATTCATTCGCCCGAATGTATCCATTATAATTCATTCGTATGATCCATTCTTATTCATTCGTACGATCCATTCAAATTCATTCGCATGATCCATTCCAATTCATTCGTATGATCCATTCTAATTCATTCTCACGAATGTAACCTTTCTAATTCATTTGTATGATCAATTCTAATTCATTCGTACGATCCATTCTAATCAATTCGTACGATCCATTCTAATCCATTCGTACGATCCATTCTAATCCATTCGTACGATCCATTCTAATCCATTTGTACGATCCATTCTAATTCATTCGCACGAATGTATCCATTCTAATCCATTCTAATTCATTCGCTCGAATATATCCATTCTAATTCATTCGTACGATCCATTCTAATTCATTCGTCCGATCCATTCTAATTCATTCGCACGAATGTATCCATTCTAATTCATTCGTACAATCTATTCTAATTCATTCGCACAATCCATTCTAATTCATTGTATGATCCATTCTAATTCATTCGTCCGATCCATTCTAATTCATTCACATGAATGTATCCATTCTAATTCATTCGTACGATCCATTCTAATTCATTCGTACGATCCATTCTAATTCATTCGTATGATCCATTCTAATTCATTCTCACGAATGTAACCTTTCTAATTCATTTGTATGATCCATTCTAATTCAATTCGTACCATCCATTCTAATCCATTCGTACGATCCATTCTAATCCATTCGTACGATCCATTCTAACTCATTCGTACGATTCATTCTAATTCATTCGCTCGAATGTATCCATTCTAATTCATCGCACGAATCCGTTCTAATTCATTCGCACGAATGTATCCATTCTAATTCATTCGTGCGAATGAATTAGAACGGATTCGTGCGATGAATTAGAATGGATCGTACGAATGAATTATAATGGATCGTACGAATGGATTAGAATGGATCGTACGAATGGATTAGAATGGATTTTACGAATGGATTAGAATGGATTGTACGAATGAATTAGAATGGATCATACAAATGAATTAGAAAGGTTACATTCGTGAGAATGAATTAGAATGGATCGTACGAATGAATTAGAATGGATACATTCGAGCGAATGAATTAGAATGGATCGTACGAATGAATTAGAATGGATCATACGAATGAATTAGAATGGATCGTGCGAATGAATTAGAATGGATTGTACGAATGAATTAGAATGGATACATTCATGCGAATGAATTAGAATGGATCGGACGAATGAATTAGAATGGATCGTACGAATGAATTAGAATGGATACATTCAAGCGAATGAATTAGAATGGATTAGAATGGGTACATTCGTGCGAATGAATTAGAATGGATCGTACGAATGAATTAGAATAGATCGTACGACTGGATTAGAATGGATCGTACGAATGAATTAGAATGGATCATACAAATGAATTAGAAAGGTTACATTCGTGAGAATGAATTAGAATGGATCGTACGAATGAATTAGAATAGATCATGCGAATGAATTTGAATGGATCGTACGAATGAATAAGAATGGATCGTACGAAAGAATTATAATGGATACATTCGAGCGAATGAATTAGAATAGAACGTAGGAATGAATTAGAATGGATCGTGCGAATGAATTAGACGATCCATTCTAATCCATTAGTACGATCCATTCTAATTCATTCGCACGAATGTAACCATTCTAATTCATTCGTATGATCCATTCTAATTCATTCGTACGATCCATTCAAATTCATTTGGACGAATGTATCCATTCTAATTCATTCGCACGATTTATTCTAATTCATTCACACGATCCATTCTAATTCATTCGTATGATCCATTCTAATTCATTCGTACGATCCATTTTAATTCATTCGCACAAATGTATCCATTCTAATTCATTCGTACGATCCATTCTAATTCATTTGCACGATCCATTCTAATTCATTCGTACGATCTATTCTAATTCATTCGCATGATCCATTCTAATTCATTCGTACAATCCATTCTAATTCATTCGCACGAATGTATCCATTCTAATGCATTCGTACGATCCATTCTAATTCATTCGTACGATCCATTCTAATCTATTCGTACGATCCATTCTAATTCATTCGTACGATCCATTCTAACTCATTCTCACAAATGTAACCTTTCGAATTCATTTGTACGATCCATTCTAATTCATTCGTACAATCCATTCTAATTCATTCGTACGATCCATTCTAATTCATTTGTATGATCCATTCTAATTTATTCGTTCAAATATATCCATTCTAATTCATTCGCACGATCCATTCCAATTCATTCGTACGATCCATTCTAATTCATTCGTATGATCAATTCTAATTCATTCGTACAATCTATTCTAATTCAGTCGCATGAATGTATCATAAGAATGAATTAGAATGGATCATGCGAATGAATTAAAATGGAAAGTACAAATGAATTAGAATGGATCGTGCGAATGAATTAGAATGGATCGTACGAATGAATTAGATTGGATTGTACGAATGAATTAGAATGGATCGTGCGAATGAATTAGAATGGATCGTATGAATGAATTAGAATGGATATATTTGAACGAATAAATTAGAATGGATCGTACGAATGGATTAGAATGGATCGTACGAATGGATTAGAATGGATCGTATGAATGGATTAGAATGGATCGTACGAATGAATTAGAATGGATCATACAAATGAATTAGAATGGATATATTTGTGTGAATGAATTAGAATGGATCGTACGAATGAATTAGAATGGATCGTACGAATGAATTAGAATGGATCGTGCGAATGAATTAGAATGGATCGTACGAATGAATTAGAATGGATACATTTGTGCGAATGAATTAGAATGGAATGTAAGAATGAATTAGAATGGATCATACTAATTCATTTGTACGATCTATTCTAATTCATTCGTACGATCCATTCTAATTCATTCGTACGATCCATTCTAAAAGGAGTTAGAATGGATCAGACGAAAGAATTAGAATGGATCGTACGAATGAATTAGAATGGATTGTGCGAATGAATTAGAATGGATCGTATGAATGAATAAGAATGTATCGTACGAATGAATTAGAATGGATCGTACGAATGGATTAGAATGGATCAGACGAATGAATTAGAATGGATCGTACGAATGAATTAAAATGGATACATTCGTGCGAATGAATTAGAATGGAATGTAAGAATGAATTAGAATGGATCATTCTAATGAATTAGAATGGATCCATTCGTACAAATGAATTAGAATGGATCGTACGAATGAATTAGAATGGATCATACGAACGAATTGGAATGGATCGTGTGAATGAATTAGAATGAATCATGCGAATGAATTTGAATGGATCGTACGAATGAATTATAATGGATCGTACGAATGGATTAGAATGGATCGTGCGAATGAATTAGAATGGGTCATATGAATGAATAAGAATGGATCGTACGAATGAATTAGAATGTATACATTCGAGCGAATGTATTAGAATGGATCGTACGAATGATTCAGAATGGATCGTACGAATGAATTAGAATGGATCGTACAAATAAGTTAGAATAGATCGTACGAATGAATTAGAATGGATCGTACGAATGGATTAGAACGCAACGTATGAATGAATAAGAATGGATCGTACGAATGGATTAGAATGGATCGTACGAATGAATTAGAATGGATCGTACGAATGAATTAGAATGCATACATTCGAGCAAATGAATTAGAATGGATCATATGAATGGATTAGAATGGATCGTACGAATGGATTAGAATGAATCGTACGAATGAATTAGAATGGATCATCAAATGAATTAGAAAGGTTACATTCGTGAGAATGAATTAGAATGGATCGTACGAATAAATTAGAATGGATCCTCCGAATGACTTAGAATGGTTACATTTGTGCGAATGAATTTGAATGTATCATGCGAATGAATTAGAATGGATCGTACGAATGAATTAGAATGGTTACATTCGTGCGAATGAATTTGAATGGATCGTACGAATGAATTAGAATGGATCGTGCGAATGAATTAGAATTGATCATACGAATGAATTAGAATGGATCGTAGGAATGAATTAGAATGGATCGAATGAATGAATTAGAATGGTTACATTCGTGCGAATGAATTAGAATGGATCATACGAATGGTTTAGAATGGATCGTACGAATGGATTAGAATGGATCATACGAATGAATTAGAATGGATACATTCGAGCGAATGAATTAGAATGGATCGTACGAATGGATTAGAATGGATCGTATGAATGGATTAGAATGGATCGTACGAATGGATTAGAATGGATCGTACGAATGGATTAGAATGGATCGTACGAATGAATTAGAATGGATCATACAAATGAATTAGAAAGGTTACATTCGTGAGAATGAATTAGAATGGATCGTGCGAATGAATTAGAATTGATCGTACGAATGGATTAGAATGGATCATACGAATGAATTAGAATGGATCGTACGAATGAATTAGAATGGATACATTCGAGCGAATGAATTAGAATGGATCGTACGAATGAATTAGAATGGATCGTACGAATGAATTAGAATGGATCTTGCGAATGGAATGGATCGTACGAATGAATTAGAATGGATCATACGAATGAATTAGAATGGATCGTACGAATGAATTTGAATGGATACATTTGTGCGAATGAATCTGAATGGATTGCATAAATGAATTAGAATGGAACGTGCGAATGAATTAGAATCGATCGTACAAATGAATTAGAATCGATCGTACGAATGAATTAGAATGGATCGTACGAATGAATTAGATCGTACGAATGAATTAAAATGGATACATTCATACGACAGAATTAGAATGGATTGTGCGAATTAATTAGAATGGATCGTACTAATATATTTGAATGGATACATTTATGTGAATGAATCTGAATGGATTGTATGAATGAATTAGAATGGATCGTACGAATGAATTAGAATAGCTCATACGAATGAATTAGAATGAATCGTACGAATGAATTAGAATGGTTACATTTGTGCGAATGAATTAGAATAGATCGTACGAATGAATTAGAATGGATCGTATGAATAAATTAGAATGGATCGAGCGAATGAATTAGAATGGATCGTGCGAATCAATTAGACTGAATCGTGCGAATGAATAAGAATGGATCATACGAATGAATTAGAATAGATCGTACGAATTAATTAGAATAGATACATTCGTGCGAATGAATTAGAATGGATCGTAGGAATGAATTAGAATGGATCATACGAATGAATTAGAATGGATCATTTGCACGAATGTATCCATTCTAATTCATTTGCACGATCCATTCTAATTCATTCGTACGATCCATTCTTATTCATTCATACGATCCATTCTAATTCATTCGCACAATCCATTCTAATTCATTCGTTCGATCCATTCTAATTCATTCGTACGATCCATTCTAATTCGTTCATATGATCCATTCTAATTCGTTCGTACGATCCATTCTAATTCTTTCGTACGATCCATTCTAATTCATTCGCACGATCCATTCTAATTCATTCGCACGATCCATTCTAATTCTTTCATATGATCCATTCTAATTCATTCGCACGAATGTATCCATTCTAGTTCATTCGTATGCTCCATTCTAATTCATTCGTATGCTCCATTCTTATTCATCGCACAAATGTATCCATTCTAATTCATTCGTACGATCCATTCTAATTCATTCGCACGATCGATTCTAATTCATTCAAATGATCCATTCTAATTCATTCGTACGATCCATTCTAAATCTTTCGTACGATCCATTCTAATTCATTCGCACGATCTATTCTAATTCATTCGTACCATCCATTCTAATTCATTCGTACGATCCATTCTAATTCATTCGCACTATCCATTCTAATTCATTCGTACGATCCATTCTAATTCATTTGTACGATCCATTCTAATTCATTTGTACGATCCATTCTAATGCATTCGCACGATCCATTCTAATCCATTCGTACGATCCATTCTAATCCATTCGTACGATCCATTCTAATCTATTCGTACGATCCATTCTAATCCATTCGTACGATCCATTCTAATTCATTCGCACGATCCATTCTAATTCATTCATACGATCCATTCTAATTCATTCGCTCGAACGTATCCATTCTAATTCATTCGTTCGATCCATTCTAATTCATTCGCTCGAACGTATCCATTCTAATTCATTCTTTCGATCCATTCTAATTCATTTGTACGATCCATTCAAATTCATTCGCATGATCCATTCTAATTCATTCGTACGATCCATTCTAATTCATTCTCACAAATGTAACCTTTCTAATTCATTTGTATGATCCATTATAATTCATTCGTACGATCCATTCTAATTCATTCGCACGAATGTATCCATTCTAATGCATTCATACGATTCATTCTAATTCATTCGCACGATCCATTCTAATTCATTCGTACGATCCATTCTTATTCATTCATACGATCCATTCTAATTCATTTGTACGAATGAATTAGAATGGATCGTACGAATGGATTATAATGGATCGTGCGAATGAATTAGAATGGATACATTCGTACGAACGAATTAAAATGGATCGTATGAACGAATTAGAATGGATCGTACGAATAAATTAGAATGGATACATTCGAGCGAATGAATTAGAATGGATCGTACGAATGAATTAGAATAGATTATAGGAATGAATTAGAATGGATCGTACGAATGGATTAGAACGCATTGTACAAATAAATTAGAATGGATCGTACAAATAAATTAGAATGGATACATTCGTGCGAATGAATTAGAATGGATCATACGAATGAATTAGAATGGATCGTGCGAATGAATTAGAATGGATAGTGTGAATGAATTAGAATGAATCATACGAATGAATTAGAATGGATCCACCGAATGAGTTAGAATGGATCATACGAATGAATTAGAATGGATCGTACGAACGAATTAGAATGAATCGTACGATCCATTCTAATTCATTCGTCCGATCCATTCTAATTCATTCGCACGAATGTATCCATTCTAATTCATTGAAAGAATTAAAATGGATCATACGAATGAATTAGAATGGATCATACGAATGAATTAGAATAGATCGTGCGAATGAATTAGAATGGATTGTACGAATGAATTAGAATGGATACATTCGTGCGAATGAATTCGAATGGATCGTATGAATGAATTAGAATGGATCGTGCGAATGAATTAGAATGAATCATACGAATGAATTAGAATGGATCGTACGAATGAATTAGAATGGATACATTTGTATGAATAAATTAGAATGGATTGTACGAATGAATTAGAATGGATACATTCTTGCGAATAAATTAGAATGGATCTTATATTCGTGCAAACAAATTAGAATGGATCATATGAATGAATTAGAATGGATCGTGCGAATGAATTAGAAAGAATCGTACGAATGCATTAGAATGGATCGTACGAATGAATTAGAATGAATCGTACGATCCATTCTAATTCATTCGTTCGATCCATTCTAATTCATTCGTACGAATGTATCCATTCTAATTCATTCGTACAATCCATTCAAATTCATTCGCACGATACATTCTAATTCATTCGTATGATCCATTCTAATTCATTCCTACGATCTATTCGAATTCATTCGCTCGAATGTATCCATTCTAATTTATTCGTTCGATCCATTTTAATTCATTCATACGATCCATTCAAATTCATTCGCATTAGCCATTCTAATTCATTCGTATGATCCATTCTAATTCATTCTCACGAATGTAACCTTTCTAATTCATTTGTATGATCCATTCTAATTCATTCGTACGATCCATTCTAATCCATTCGTACGATCCATTCTAATTCATTCTCACAAATGTAACCTTTCTAATTCATTTGTACGATCCATTCTAATTCATTCGTACGATCCATTCTAATCCATTCGTACGATCCATTGTAATTCATTCGCATGAATATAACCATTCTAATTCATTCGTACGATCCATTCTAATTCATTCGTCCGATGCATTCTAATTCATTCATACGAATGTATCCATTCTAATTCATTCGTACAATCCATTCTAATTCATTCGTACGATCCATTCTAATCCATTCGTATGATCCATTCTAATCCATTCGTACGATCCATTCTAATTCATTCGTACGATCTATTCTAATTCGTTCATACGATCCATTCTAATTCATTCTCACGAATGTAACCTTTCTAATTCATTTGTACAATCCATTCTAATTCATTTGTACGATCCATTCTAATTCATTCGTACGATCCATTCTAATCCATTCGTACGATCCATTCTAATCCATTCGTACGATCCATTCTAATTCATTTGCATGATCCATTCTAATTCATTCGTACGATCCATTCTAATTCATTCGCACGAATGTATCCATTCTAATTCATTCGTTCAATCCATTCTAATTCATTCGCACGATCCATTCTAATTCATTTGTACGATCCATTCTAATTCATTCATACGAACCATTCTAATTGATTCGTACGATCTAATTCATTCGTACGATCCATTCTAATTCATTCGCACGAATGTAACCATTCTAATTCATTCCTACGATCTATTCTAATTCATTCGCTCGAATGTATCCATTCTAATTCATTCGTTCGATCCATTCTAATTCATTCGTACGATCCATTCAAATTAATTCGCATGATCCATTCTAATTCATTCGTACGATCCATTCTAATTCATTCTCACGAATGTAACCTTTCTAATTCATTTGTATGATCCATTCTAATTCATTCGTACGATCCATTGTAATTCATTCACACGAATCCGTTCTAATTCATTCGTACGATTTATTCTAATTCATTCACACGATCCATTCTAATTCATTTGCACGATCCATTCTAATTCTTTCCTATGATCCATTCTAATTCGGTCGTATGATCCATTCTAATTAATTCGCACGATCCAGTCTAATTCTTTCCTATGATCCATTCTAATTCGGTCGTATGATCCATTCTAATTCTTTCCTACGATCCATTCTAATTCATTTGCACGATCCATTCTAATTCTTTCCAATGATCTATTCTAATTCATTCGTACGACCCATTGTAACTCATTCGTACGATCCAGTCTAATTCATTCTCACGAATGTAACCTTTCTAATTCATTTGTACGATCCATTCTAATTAGAAATGTTACATTCGAGCGAATGAATTAGAATAGATCATTGGAATGAATTAGAATGGATCATACGAATGAATTAGAATGGATCGTACGAATGAATTAGAATAGGTTGTACGAATGAATTAGAATGGATACATTCGTGCTAATGAATTAGAATGGATCATATGAATGAATTAGAATGGATCGTACGAATTAATTAGAATGGATTGTGCGAATGAATTAGAATGGATCGTATGAATGAATAAGAATGGATTCTACGAATGAATTAGAATGGATCGTGCGAATGAATTAGAATGAATCGTACGAATGCATTAGAATGGATCGTACGAATGAATTAGAATGAATCGTATGATCCATTCTAATTCATTCTTCCGATCCATTCTAATTCATTCGCACAAATGTATCCATTCTAATTTATTCGTACAATCCATTCTAGTTCATTCGCACGATCCATTCTAATTCATTCGTATGATCCATTCTAATTCATTCCTACGATCTATTCTAATTCATTCGCTCGAATGTATCCATTCTAATTCATTCGTACGATCCATTCTTATTCATTCGTTCAATCCATTCTAATTCATTCGTACGATCCATTCTAATTCATTCGTACGATCCATTCTAATTCATTCTCACGAATGTAACCTTTCTAATTCATTTGTATGATCCATTCTAATTCGTTCGTACGATCCGTTCTAATCCATTCGTACGATCCATTCTAATCCATTCGTATGATCCATTCTAATGCATTCGTATGATTCATTCTAATGCATTCGTATGATTCATTCTAATTCATTCGTACGATCTAATTCTAATCCATTCGTATGATCCATTCTAATTCATTCGTACGATCCATTCTAATTCATTCGTACGATCCATTCTAATTCATTCTCACGAATGTAACCTTTCTAATTCATTTGTATGATCCATTCTAATTCGTTCGTACGATCCATTCTAATCCATTCGTACGATCCATTCTAATCCATTCGTATGATCCATTCTAATGCATTCGTATGATTCATTCTAATTCATTCGCACGGTCCATTCTAATTCATTCGTACGATCCATTCTTATTCATTCATACGATCCATTCTAATTCATTTGTACGAATGAATTAGAATGGATCGTACGAATGGATTATAATGGATCGTGCGAATGAATTAGAATTGATACATTCGTACGAACGAATTAGAATGGATCGTACGAATAAATTAGAATAGATACATTCGAGCGAATGAATTAGAATGGATCGTACGAATGAATTAGAATAGATTATAGGAATGAATTAGAATGGATCGTACGAATGGATTAGAACGCATTGTACAAATGAATTAGAATGGATCGTACAAATAAATTAGAATGGATACATTCGTGCGAATGAATTAGAATGGATCGTACGAATGAATTAGAATGGATCATGCGAATGAATTAGAATGGATAGTGCGAATGAATTAGAATGGATCATACGAATGAATTAGAATGGATCCACCGAATGAGTTAGAATGGATCATACGAATGAATTAGAATGGATCGTACGAACGAATTAGACTGAATCGTACGATCCATTCTAATTCATTCGTCCGATCCATTCTAATTCATTCGCACGAATGTATCCATTCTAATTCATTGAAAGAATTAAAATGGATCATACGAATGAATTAGAATGGATCATACGAATGAATTAGAATAGATCGTGCGAATGAATTAGAATGGATTGTACGAATGAATTAGAATAGATACATTCGTGCGAATGAATTCGAATGGATCGTACGAATGAATTAGAATGGATCGTGCGAATAAATTAGAATGAATCATACGAATGAATTAGAATGGATCGTACGAATGAATTAGAATGGATACATTTGCACGAATAAATTAGAATGGATTGTACAAATGAATTCGAATGGATACATTCTTGCGAATAAATTAGAATGGATCTTATATTCATGCAAACAAATTAGAATGGATCATATGAATGAATTAGAATGGATCGTGCGAATGAATTAGAATGAATCGTACGAATGCATTAGAATGGATCGTACGAATGAATTAGAATGAATCGTACGATCCATTCTAATTCATTCGTTCGATCCATTCTAATTCATTCGTACGAATGTATCCATTCTAATTCATTCGTACAATCCATTCAAATTCATTCGCACGATCCATTCTAATTCATTCGTACGATCTATTCTAATTCATTCCTACGATCTATTCTAATTCATTCGCTGGAATGTATCCATTCTAATTCATTCGTTCGATCCATTCTAATTCATTCATACGATCCATTCAAATTCATTCGCATTAGCCATTCTAATTCATTCGTATGATCCATTCTAATTCATTCTCACGAATGTAACCTTTCTAATTCATTTGTATGATCCATTCTAATTCATTCGTACAATCCATTCTAATCCATTCATACGATCCATTCTAATCCATTCGTACGATCCATTCTAATCCATTCGTACGATCCATTCTAATTCATTCTCACAAATGTAACCTTTCTAATTCATTTGTTTGATCCATTCTGTTTCATTCGTACGATCCATTCCAATCCATTTGTACGATCCATTCTAATCCATTCGTACGATCCATTATAATTCATTCGCACGAATATAACCATTCTAATTCATTCGTACGATCCATTCTAATTCATTCCTACGATCCATTCTAAATCATTCGCACGAATTTATCCATTCTAATTCATTTGCATGATCCATTCTAATTCATTCCTATGATCTATTCTAATTCATTCGTACGATCCATTCTAATTCATTCGCTCGAATGTATCCATTCTAATTCATTCATACGATCCATTCTAATTCGTTCATACGAACCATTCTATTTCGTTCGTACGATCCATTCTAATCCATTCGTACGATCCATTCTAATCCATTCGTACGATCCATTCTAATTTATTCGTACAAATGAGTTAGAATGGATCGTATGAATGAATAAGAATAAATCGTATGAATGAATTAGAATGGATCGTGCGAATGAATTAGAATGAATCGTACGAATGAATTAGAATGGATACATTCGAGCGAATGAATTAGAGTAGATCGTACGAATGAATTAGAATGGATCATAGGAATGAATTAGAATGGATCATGCAAATGAATTAGAATGGATATATTCGTGCGAATGAATTAGAATGGATCGTAGGAATGAATTAGAATGGATCGTACGAATGAATTAGAATGGTTACATTCATGCGAATGAATTAGAATGGATCGTACGAATGTATTAGATTGGATCGTGCGAATAAATTAGAATTGATCATACGAATGAATTAGAATGGATCGTATGAATGAATTAGAATGGATCGTACGAACGAATTAGAATGGATCGTATGAACGAATTAGAATGGATCGTACGAATGAATTAGAATGGATCATAGGAATGAATTAGAATGGATACATTCGAGCGAATGAATTAGAATGGATCGTGCGATGAATTAGAATGGATCATAGGAATGAATTAGAATGGATCGTGCAAATGAATTAGAATGGATACATTCGTGCGAATGAATTAGAATGGATCGCAGGAATGAATTAGAATGGATCGTATGAATGAATTAGAATGGTTACATTTGTGCGAATGAATTAGAATGGATCGTACGAATGGATTAGAATGGATCGTACGAATGGATTAGAATGGATCGTATGAATTAGAATCGATCGTACAAATGAATTAAAATGGATACATTCATACGACTGAATTAGAATGGATCGTGCGAATTAATTAGAATGGATCGTACGAATGATTTTGAATGGAGACATTTGTGCAAATGAATCTGAATGGATTGTATGAATGAATTACAATGGATCGTACGAATGGATTAGAATGGATCGTACGAATGAATTAGAATGGATCATACAAATGAATTAGAAAGGTTACATTCGTGAGAATGAATTAGAATGGATCGTACGAATGAATTAGAATGGATCATGCGAATGAATTTGAATGGATTGTACGAATGAATTAGAATGGATCGAACGAATGAATTAGAATGGATACATTCGAGTGAATGAATTAGAATAGATCGTAGGAATGAATTAGAATGGATCATACAAATGAATTAGAATGGATCGTGCGAATGAATTTGAATGGATTGTACGAATGAACTAGAATGGATACATTCGTGCGAATGAATTAGAATGGATCATACGAATGAATTAGAATGGATCGCACGAATGAATTAGAATGAATCATACGAATGAATTAGAATGAATCGTACGAATGAATTAGAATGGATACATTTGTACGAATAAATTAGAATGGATTGTATGAATGAATTAGAATGAATGTAATCATTCTAATTCATTCGTATGATCCATTCTAATTCATTCGCACGAATGTATCCATTCTAATACATTCGTACAATCCATTCTAATTCATTTGCACGATCCATTCTAATTCATTCGTATGGTCCATTCTAATGCATTCCTATGATTTATTCTAATTCATTTGCTCGAATGTATCCATTCTAATTCATTCGTTCGATCCATTCTAATTCATTCGTACGATCCATTCAAATTCATTCGCATGATCCATTCTATTTCATTCGTACGATCCATTCTAATTCATTCGTACGATCCATTCTAATTCATTCGCTCAAATGTATCCATTCTAATTCATTCGTACGATCCATTCTAATTCATTCGTACGATCCATTCTAATCCATTCGTATGATCCATTCTAATTCATTCGTACAAATGAATTAGAATGGATCGTACGAATGAATTAGAATGGATTGTACGAATGGATTAGAATGCATTGTACGAATGAATTAGAATGGATCGTACGAATGGATTAGAATGGATCGTACTTCCTACGAATGAGTTAGAATGGATCATACGAATGAATTATAATGGATCGTACAAATGAATTAGAATGGATCGAATGAATGAATTAGAATAGATACATTCGAGTAAATGAATTAGAATAGATCGTAGGAATGAATTAGAATGGATCGTACGAATGAATTAGAATGGATCGTGCGAATGAATTAGAATGGATTGTACGAATGAATTAGAATAGATACATTCGTGCGAATGAATTAGAATGGATCGGACGAATGAATTAGAATGGATCGTACGAATGAATTAGAACGGATCGTGCGAATGAATTAGAATGAATCGTACGAATGCATTAGAATGGATACATTCGTGCGAATGAATTAGAACGGATCGTACGAATGGATTAGAATGGATCGTACGAATGGATTAGAATGGATCGTACGAATGAATTAGAATGGATCGTACAAATGAATTAGAAAGGTTACATTTGTGAGAATGAATTAGAATGGATCGTACGAATGAATTAGAATGGATAGTACGAATGAATTAGAATGGATCATACGAATGAATTAGAATGGATCGTACGAATGAATTAGAATGGATCGTACCAATGAATTAGAATGTATCATATGAATGAATTAGAATGGTTACATTCGTGCGAATGAATTAGAATGGATCGTACGAATAGATTAGAATGGATCATACGAATGGATTAGAACGCATTGTACGAATGAATTAGAATAGATACATTTGTGCGAATGAATTAGATTGCATCGTACGAATAAATTAGAATGGATTGTACGAATGAATTAGAATGGATCGTACGAATGAATTTGATTGGATCATACGAATGAATTAGAATAGATATATTCATGCAAACGAATTAGAATGGATCGTACGAACGAATTAGAATGGATCGTATGAACGAATTAGAATGGATCGTACGAATGAATTAGAATGGATATATTCGTGTGAATGAATTAGAATGGATCGAACGAATAAATTAGAATGGATCATACGAATTAATTAGAATGGATCGTATGAATGAATTAGAATGGATCGTACGAATGAATTAGAATGGATCGTACAAATGAATTAGAAAGGTTACATTTGTGAGAATGAATTAGAATGGATCGTACGAATGGATTAGAATGGATCATACGAATGGATTAGAATGGATCGTACGAATGAATTAGAATGGATCATACAAATGAATTAGAAAGGTTACATTCGTGATAATGAATTCGAATAGATCGTGCGAATGAATTAGAATTGATCATACGAATGAATTAGAATGGATCGTACGAATGAATAAGAATGGATCGTACGAATGAATTAGAATGGTTACATTCGAGCGAATGAATTAGAATAGATCGTAGGAATGAATTAGAATGGATCATATGAATGAATTAGAATGGATCGTATGAATGAATTAGAATGGATCGTACGAATTAATTAGAATGGATACATTCGTGCGAATGAATTAGAATGGATCGTATGAATGAATTAGAATGGATCGTACGAATGAATTAGAATGGATCGTATAAATGAATAAGAATGGATTGTACGAATGAATTAGAATGGATTGTACGAATGAATTAGAATGGATACATTAGTGCGAATGAATTAGAATGGATCGGACGAATGAATTAGAATGGATCGTACGATTTATTCTAATTCATTCGTACGATCCATTCTAATGCATTTGTACGATTCATTCTAATTCATTCACACGATCCATTCTAATTCATACGTATGATCCATTCTAATTTATTTGCACGAATATACGATCCATTCTAATTTATTCGCAAGAATGTATCCATTCTAATTCATTCGTACAATCCATTCTAATTTTTTCATACAAATATATCCATTCTAATTCATTCGAACGATCCATTCTAATTCATTCGTACGATTCATTCTAATTCATTCGCACGAATGTATCCATTCTAATTAATTCGTACAATCCATTCTAATTCATTCATACGATCCATTCTAATTCATTCGCACGAATGTATCCATTCTAATTAATTCATACAATCCATTCTAATTCATTTATATGATCCATTCTAATTCATTCGTATGATCTATTCTAATTCATTCCTACGATCTATTCTAATTCATTCGCTCGAATGTATCCATTCTAATTCATTCGTACGATCCATTCTTATTCATTCGTACGATCCACTCTAATTCATTCGTATGATCAATTCTAATTCATTCGCACGATCCATTCTAATTCATTCTCACGAATGTAACCTTTCTAATTCATTTGTATGATCTATTCTAATTCATTCGTACGATCCATTCTAATCCATTCGTACGATCCATTATAATCCATTCGTACGATCCATTCTAATCCATTCGTACGATCCATTCTAATTTATTCGTACGATCCATTCTAATTCATTCTCACAAATGTAACCTTTCTAATTCATTTGTACGATCCATACTAATTCATTCGTACGATCCATTCTAATCCATTCCTACGATCCATTCTAATCCATTCTTACGATCCATTCTAATTCATTTGCACGAATGTAACCATTCTAATTTATTCGTACGATCCATTCTTATTCATTCCTACGAATGAGTTAGAATGGATCATACGAATGAATTAGAATGGATCGTACAAATGAATTAGAATGGATCGAACGAATGAATTAGAATCGATACATTCGAGCGAATGAATTAGAATAGATCGTAGGAATGAATTAGAATGGATCATACGAATGAATTAGAATGGATTGTGTGAATGAATTAGAATGGATTGTATGAATGATTTAGAATGGATACATTCGTGCGAATGAATTAGAATGGATCAGACGAATGAATAAGAATGGATCGTACGAATGAATTAGAATGGATCGTGCGAATGAATTAGAATGAATCGTACGAATGCATTAGAATGGATATATTCGTGCGAATGAATTCGAATGGATCGTATGAATGAATTAGAATGGATCGTGCGAATGAATTAGAATGGATCGTACGAATGAATTAGAATGGATCGTGCGAATGAATTAGAATAGATCGTACGAATGAATTAGAATGGATACATACAAATGAATTAGAAAGGTTACATTCGTGAGAATGAATTAGAATGGATCGTACGAATGAAATAGAATGGATCGTACGAATGAATTAGAATGGATACATTCGAGCGAATGAATTTGAAAGGATCATACGAATGAATTAGAATGGATCATAGGAATGAATTAGAATGGATCGTGCAAATGAATTAGAATGGATCGTACGAATGGATTAGAATGGATCGTACGAATGAATTAGAATGGATCATACAAATGAATTAGAAAGGTTACATTCGTGAGAATGAAGTAGAATGGATCGTGCGAATGGATTAGAATGGATCGTACGAACGAATTAGAATGGATCATACGAATGAATTAGAATGGATCATACGAATGAATTAGAATGGATACATTCGAGCGAATGAATTAGAATGGATCGTACGAATGAATTAGAATGGATCATAGGAATGAATTAGAATGGATCGTGCAAATGAATTAGAATGGATACATTCATGCGAATGAGTTAGAATGGATCGTAGGAATGAATTAGAATAGATCGTACGAATGAATTAGAATGGATCGTATGAATGAATTAGAATGGATCGTGCGAATGATTTAGAATGGATCGTACGAATGAATTAGAATGGATCGTGCGAATGAATTAGAATGAATCGTACGAATGCATTAGAATGGATCGTACGAATGAATTAGAATGAATCATACGATCCATTCTATTTCATTCGTCCGATCCATTCTAATTCATTCGTACGAATGTATCCATTCTAATTCATTCGTACAATCCATTCTAATTCATTCGCACGATCCATTCTAATTCATTCGTATGATCCATTCTAATTCATTCCTACGATCTTTTCTAATTCATTCGCTCGAATGTATCCATTCTAATTCATTCGTACGACCCATTTAAATTCATTCGCATGATCCATTCTAATTCATTTGTACGATCCATTCTAATTCATTCTCACGAATGTAACCTTTCTATTTCATTTGTATGATCCATTCTAATTCATTCGTACGATCCATTCTAATCCATTCGTACGATCCATTCTAATCCATTCGTACGATCCATTCTAACTCATTCTCACAAATGTAACCTTTCTAATTTATTTGTACGATCCATTCTAATTCATTCGTACAATCCATTCTAATCCATTCGTACGATCCATTCTAATCCATTCGTCCGATCCATTCTAATTTATTCGCACGAATGTAACCATTCAAATTCATTCATACGATCCATTCTAATTCATTCCTAATATCTATTCTAATTCATTCCTACGATCCATTCTAATTCATTCTAATTCATTCGTATGATCCATTCTAATTCATTCCAACGATCTATTCTAATTTATTCGCTCGAATGTATCCATTCTAATTCATTCGTTCGATCCATTCTAATTCATTCGTACGATCCATTCAAATTCATTCGCATGATCCAGTCTAATTCATTCGTATGATCCAATCTAATTCATTCTCATGAATGTAACCTTTCTAATTCATTCGTACGATCCGTTCTAATCCATTCGTACGATCCATTCTAATCCATTCGTACGATCCATTCTAATTCATTCGTACGATCCATTCTAATCTATTCGTACGATCCATTCTAATCCATTCGTACGATCTATTCTAATTCATTCGCACGAATGTAACCATTCTAATTCATTCCTACGATCCATTTTAATTAATTCCTACGATACATTCTAATTCATTCGCACGAATGTATCCATTCTAATTCATTTGCACGATCCATTCTAATTCATTACTATGATCCATTCTAATTCATTCGTACGTTCCATTCTAATTCATTCGCTCGAATGTATCCATTCTAATTCATTCGTACGATCTATTCTAATTCGTTCATACGATCCATTCTAACTCGTTCGTACGATCAATTCTAATTCGTTCGTACGATCCATTCTAATTCATTCGCACGATCCATTCTAATTCATTTATACGATCCATTTTAATTCATTCGCATGATCCATTCTAATTCATTCGTATGATACATTCGTGCGAATGAATTAGAATGGATTGTACGAATGAATTAGAATGGATCATACGAAGGAATTAGAATAGATCGTGCGAATAAATTAGAATGGATCATACGAATGAATTATAATAGGTATATTCATGCGAATGAATTAGAATGGATGGTACGAATGAATTAGAATGGATCGTGCGAATGAATTAGAATGGATCGTATGAATAAATTAGAATGGATCGTACGAATGAATTAAAATGGATACATTTGAGCGAATGAATTAGAATGGATCATACGATTGAATTTGAATAGATAGTACGAATGAATTAGAATGGATACATTTATGCGAATTAATTAGAATGGATCGTACGAATGAATTAGAATGGATCATACGAATGAATTAGAATGGATAGTGCGAATGAATTAGAATGGATCGTACGAATGAATTAGAATGGATACATTCGTGCGAATGAATTAGAATGGATCGTACGAATGAATTTGAATAGATCATACAAATGAATTAGAATAGATCGTGCGAATGAATTAGAATTGATCATACGAATGAATTAGAATGGATCATACGAATGAATTAGAATGGATCGTGCGAATGAATTAGAATGGATCCTACGATTGAATTAGAATGGATATATTTGAACGAATAAATTAGAATGGATCATACGAATGAATTAGAATGGATCATACGAATGAATTAGAATGGATCGTGCGAATGAATTAGAATCGATCGTACGAATGAATTAGAATGGATCGTACGAATGAATTAGATCATACGAATGAATTAGAATGGATCGTACGAATGAATTAAAATGGATACATTCATACGACTAAATTAGAATGGATTGTACGAATGAATTAGAATGCATCGTACGAATGAATTAGAATGGATCGTACGAATGAATTAGAATGGATCGTGCGAATGAATTAGAATGGAACGTACGAATGAATTAGAATGGATATATTTGAACGAATAAATTAGAATGGATCATACGAATGAATTAGAATGGATCGTACGAATTAATTAGAATGGATCGTGTGAATGAATTAGAATCGATCGTACTAATGAATTAGAATGGATCGTACGAATGAATTAGATCATACGAATGAATTAGAATGGATCGTACGAATGAATTAAAATGGATACATTTATTCGACTGAATTAGAATGGATCGTGCGAATTAATTAGAATGGATCGTACGAATGAATTAGAATGAATCGTACGAATGAATTAGAATGGATACATTCGTGCGAATGAATTAGAAAGGATCGGACGAATGAATAAGAATGGATCGTACAAATAAATTAGAATGGATCATATTAATGAATTAGAATGGATACATTCGTACGAATGAATTTGAATGGATCGTACGAATCGATTAGAATGGATTGTACGAATGGATTAGAACACATTGTATAAATGAATTAGAATAGATACATTTGTGCGAATGAATTAGATTGCATCGTACGAATGAATTTGAATGGATTGTACGAATGAATTAGAATGGATTGTACGAATGAATTAGAATGGATCATGCGAATGAATTAGAATAGATTGTACGAATGAATTAGAATGGATCATACGAATAAATTAGAATGGATCGTGCGAATGAATTAGAATGGACCGTACGAATGAATTAGAATGGATCAACCGAATGAGTTAGAATGGATCATACGAATGAATTGGAATGGATCGTACGAATGAATTAGAATGGATTGTGCGAATGAATTAGAATGGATACATTCGTGCGAATGAATTAGAATGGAATGTAAGAATGAATTAGAATGGATCGTACTAATGAATTAGAATGGATCCATTCGTACAAATGAATTAGAATGGATCGTACGAATGGATTCGAATGGATCGTACGAATGGATTAGAACGCATTGTACGAATGAATTAGAATGGATCGTACGAATGGATTAGAACGCATTGTACGAATGAATTAGAATGGATCGTACGAATGAATTAGAATGGATACATTCGAGCGAATGAATTAGAATGGATCGTACGAATGAATTAGAATGGATCATAGGAATGAATTAGAATGGATCGTGCAAATGAATTAGAATGGATACATTCGTGCGAATGAATTAGAATGGATCGTAGGAATGAATTAGAATGGATCGTACGAATGAATTAGAATGGTTACATTCGTGCGAATGAATTAGAATGGATCGTTCGAATGGATTAGAATGGATCGTACGAATGGATTAGAATGGATCGTACAAATGAATTAGAATGGATCGTACAAATGAATTAAAAAGGTTACATTTGTGAGAATGAATTAGAATGGATCGTACAAATGAATTAGAATGGATCATACGAATGGATTAGAATGAATCGTACGAATGGATTAGAATGGATCGTACAAATGGATTAGAATGGATCGTACGAATGGATTAGAATGGATCGTACGAATGAATTAGAATGGATCATACAAATGAATTAGAAAGGTTACATTCGTGAGAATGAATTAGAATGGATCGTACGAATGAATTAGAATGGATCATGCGAATGAATTTGCATGGATCGTACGAATGAATTAGAATGGATCGAACGAATGAATTAGAATGGATACATTCGAGTGAATGAATTAGAATAGATCATAGGAATGAATTAGAATCGATCATACGAATGAATTAGAATGGATCGTGTGAATGAATTAGAATGAATTGTACGAATGAATTAGAATGGATACATTCGTGCGAATGAATTAGAATGGATCGGACGAATGAATTAGAATGGGTCGTACGATTCATTCTAATTCATTCGTACGATCCATTCTAATGCATTCGTACGATTCATTCTAATTCATTCGCACGATCCATTCTAGTTCATTCGTACAATCCATTCTTATTCATTCATACGATCCATTCTAATTCATTCGTACGATCCATTCTAATTCATTCCTACGATCCATACTAATTCATTCGCACGAATGTATCCATTCTAATTCATTTGCACGATCCATTCTAATTCATTCGTAAGATCCATTCTAATTCATTCGTACGATCCATTCTAATTTATTCGCTCGAATGTATCCATTCTAATTCATTCGTACGATCCATTCTAATTCATTTATACGATCCATTCTAATTCGTTCGTACGATCCATTCTAATTCGTTCGTACTATCCATTCTAATTCATTCGCACGATCCATTCTAATTCATTCGCACGATCCATTCTAATTTATTCTCACGAATGTAACCTTTCTAATTCATTTGTATGATCATTCTAATTCATTCGTACGATCCATTCTAATCCATTCGTACGATCCATTCTAATTCATTTGCATGATCCATTCAAATTCATTCGTATGATCCATTCTAATTCATTCGTATGATCCATTCTAGTTCATTCGCTAGAATGTATCCGTTCTAATTCATTTGTACGATCCATTCTAATTCATTCGTACGATCCATTCTAATTCATTCTCACGAAGGTAAACTTTCTAATTCATTTGTATGTATCCATTCTAAATAATTTGTACGATCCATTCTAATTCATTCGCACGATCCACTCTAATTGATTCGTATGATCCATTCTAATTCATTCGCACGATCCATTCTAATTTATTCGTACGATCCATTCTAATTCATTCGCACGTGTGTATCCATTCTAATTAATTCGTACGATCCAATCTAATTCATTCGCACGATCCATTCTAATTCAATCGTACGATCTATTCTAATTTATTCGTCCGATCCATTCTAATTCATTCGGATGAATGTATCCATTCTAATTCATTCGTACAATTCATTCTAATTCATTCGCACGATCCATTCTAATTCATTCGTATGATCCATTCTAATTCATTCCTACGATCTATTCTAATTCATTCGCTTGAATGTATCCATTCTAATTCATTCGTTCGATCCATTCTAATTCATTTGTACGATCCATTCTAATTCATTTGTATGATCCATTCTAACTCATTCGTAGGAATGAATTAGAATGGATCGTACGAATGAATTAGAATGGTTACATTCGTGCGAATGAATTAGAATGGATCGTACGAATGGATTAGAATGGATCGTACGAATGGATTAGAATGGATCGTACGAATGAATTAGAATGGATCGTACAAATGAATTAGAAAGGTTACATTTCTGAGAATGAATTAGAATGGATCGTACGAATGGATTAGAATGGATCGTACGAATGGATTAGAATGGATCGTACGAATGGATTAGACTGGATCGTACGAATGAATTAGAATGGATAATACAAATGAATTACAAAGGTTACATTCGTGAGAATGAATTAGAATGGATCGTGCAAATGAATTAGAATTGATCATACGAATGAATTAGAATGGATCGTACGAATGAATAAGAATGGATCGTACGAATGAATTAGAATGGATACATTCGAGCGAATGAATTAGAATAGATCGTAGGAATGAATTAGAATGGATCATACGAATGAATTAGAATTGATCGTGCAAATGAATTAGAATGGATTGTACGAATGAATTAGAATGGATCGTACGAATGAATTACAATGGATACATTTGTACGAATAAATTAGAATAGATTGTATGAATGACTCAGAATGGATCGTATGAATTAATTAGAATGGGTACATTCGTGCGAAATGAATTAGAATGGATCGTACGAATGAATTAGAATGGATCGTACGAATGAATTAGAATGAATCGTACGAATGAATTAGAATGGATCGTACAAATGACTTAGAATGTATACATTTGTACGAATAAATTAGAATGGATTGTACGAATGAATTAGAATGGATACATTCTTGCGAATAAATTAGAATGGATCGTATATTTGTGCAAATAAATTAGAATGGATCATACGAATGAATTAGAATGGATCGTGCGAATGAATTAGAATGAATCGTACAAATGCATTAGAATGGATCGTACGAATGAATTAGAATGAATCGTACGATCCATTCTAATTCATTCGTCCGATCCATTCTAATTCATTCGCACGAATGTATCCATTCTAATTCATTCGTACAATCCATTCTAATTCATTCGCACGATCCATTCTAATTCATTCGTATGATCCATTCTAATTCATTCCTACGATCTATTCTAATTCATTCGCTCAAATGTATCCATTCTAATTCATTCGTTCGATCCATTCTAATTCATTCATACGATCCATTCAAATTCATTCGCATGATCCTTTCTAATTCATTCGTACGATCCATTCTAATTCATTCTCACGAATGTAACCTTTCTAATTTATTTGTATGATCCATTCTAATTCATTCGTACGATCCATTCTAATCCATTCGTACGATCTATTCTAATCCATTCGTACGATCCATTCTTACTCATTCTCACAAATGTAACCTTTCTAATTCATTTGTACGATCCATTCTAATTCATTCGTACGATCCATTCTAATCCATTCGTACGATCCATTCGAATTTATTCGCACGAATGTAACCATTCAAATTCATTCGTACAATCCATTCTAATTCATTCCTACGATCCATTCTAATTCATTCGCACGAATGTATCCATTCTAAATCATTTGCACGATCCATTCTAATTCATTCCGATGATCCATTCTAATTCATTCGTACGATCCATTCTAATTCATTCGCTCGAATGTATCCATTCTAATTCATTCGAACGATCCATTCTAATTCGTTCATACGATCCATTCTAATTCGTTCGTACGATCCATTCTAATTCATTCGTACGATCCATTCTAATTCATTCGTACGATCCATTCTAATCCATTCGTACGATCCATTCTAATTCATTCGTACAAATGAATTAGAATGGATCGTATGAATGAATAAGAATGGATCGTATGAATGAATTAGAATGGATCGTGCGAATGAATTAGAATGAATCGTACGAATGAATTAGAATGGATACATTCGAGCGAATGAATTAGAATGGATCGTACGAATGAATTAGAATGGATCATAGGAATGAATTAGAATGGATCATGCAAATGAATTAGAATGGATACATTCGTACGAATGAATTAGAATGGATCGTAGGAATGAATTAGAATGGATCGTACGAATGAATTAGAATGGTTACATTCGTTCGAATGAATTAGAATGGATCGTACGAATGAATTAGAATGGATCGTGCGAATGAATTAGAATTGATCATACGAATGAATTAGAATGGATCGTACGATCCATTCTAATTCATTCGCTCGAATGTACCCATTCTAATTCATTTGCACGATCCATTCTAATTCATTCATATGATCCATTCTAATTCATTCGTACGATCCATTCTAATTCATTCGCTCGAATGTATCCATTCTAATTCATTCGTACGATCCATTCTAATTCGTTCATACGATCCATTCTAATTCGTTCGTACAATCCATTCTAATTCGTTCGTACGATCCATTCTAATTCGTTCGCACAATCCATTCTAATTCATTCACACGATCCATTCTAATTCATTCGCACGAACCATTCTAATTCATTCGCACTATCCATTCTAATTCGTTCGTATGATCCAATCTAATCTATTCGTACGATCCATTCTAATTTATTTGCACGATCCATTCTAATTCATTCCTATGATCCATTCTAATTCATTCGTACGATCCATTCTAATTCATTCGCTCGAATGTATCCATTCTAATTCATTCGTACGATCCATTCTAATTCATTCGTACGATCCATTCTAATTCATTGTCACGAATGTAACCTTTCTAATTCATTTGTATGTATCCATTCTAATTCATTCGTATGATCCATTCTAATTCATTCGTACGATCCATTCTAATTCATTCGCACAATCCATTCTAATTCATTCGTTCGATCCATTCTAATTCATTCGCACGAATGTATCCATTCTAATGCATTCGTACGATTCATTCTAATTCATTCACACGATCCATTCTAATTCATTCGTACGATCCATTCTAATTCATTCGTCCGATCCATTCTAATTCATTCGCACGAATGTATCCATTCTAATTCATTCGTACAATCCATTCTAATTTATTCGCATGATCCATTCTAATTTATTCGTATGATCCATTCTAATTCATTCCTACGATCTATTCTAATTCATTCGCTCGAATGTATCAATTCTAATTCATTCGTTCGATTCATTCTAATTCATTTGTACGATCCATTTAAATTCATTCGCATGATCCATTCCAATTCATTCGTACGATTCATTCTAATTCATTCGTACGATCCATTCGAATTCATTCGTACGATCTTATTCATTCGTACGATCCATTCTAATTCATTCTTACGATCGATTCTAATTCATTCGCATGATCCATTCTAATTCATTCGTACGATCCATTCTAATTCATTCATATGATCCATTCTAATTTATTCGTTCAAATATATACATTCTAATTCATTCGGACGATCCATTCTAATTCATTCGCACGATCCATTCTAATTCATTCGCACGAATGTATCCATTCTAATTCATTTGCACGATCCATTCTAATTCATTCCTATCATCCATTTTAATTCATTCGTATGATCCATTCTAATTCATTCGCTCGAATGTATCCATTCTAATTCATTCGTATGATCCATTCTAATTCGTTCATACGATCCATTCTAATTCGTTCGTACGATCCATTCTAATTCGTTTGTACGATCCATTCAAATTCATTCGTATGATCCATTCTAATTCATTCCTACGATCTATTCTAATTCATTCGCTCGAATGTAACCATTCTAATTCATTTGTTCGATCCATTCTAATTCATTCGTCCGATCCATTAAAATTCATTCGCATAATCCATTCTAATTCATTCGTACGATCCATTCTAATTCATTCTCACGAGTGTAACATTTCTAATCCATTCGTACGATCCATTCTAATCCATTCGTACGATCCATTCTAATCCATTCGTACGATCCATTCTAATTCATTCGTACGATCCATTCTAATTCATTCTCAGAAATGTAACCTTTCTAATTCATTTGTACGATCCATTCTAATCCATTCGTACGATCCATTCTAATTCATTCGCACGAATGTAACCATTCTAATTCATTCGTGCGATCCATTCTAATTCATTCTCACGAATGTAACCTTTCTAATTTATTTGTATGACCCATTCTAATTCATTCGTACGATCCATTCTAATCCATTCGTACGATCCATTCTAATTCATTCGTACGATCCATTCTAATTCATTCTCACAAATGTAACCTTTCTAATTCATTTGTACGATCCATTCTAATCCATTCGTACGATCCATTCTAATCCATTCGTACGATCCATTCTAATTCATTCGCACAAATGTAACCATTCTAATTCATTCGTACGATCCATTCTAATTCATTCCTACGATCCATTCTAACTCATTCGCACGAATGTATCCATTCTAATTCATTTGCACGAACCATTCTAATTCATTCCTATGATCCATTCTAATTCATTCATACGATCCATTCGAATTCATTCATACGATCCATTCTAATTCATTCGTACGATCCATTCTAATTCATTCGCATGATCCATTCTAATTCATTCGCACGATCCATTCTAATTCATTCATACGATCCATTCTAATTCATTCATACGATCCATTCTAATTCATTCGTATGATCCATTCTAATCCATTCGTACGATCCATTCTAATTCGTTCGTACGATCCATTCTAATTCGTTCGTACGATCCATTCTAATTCGTTCGTACGATCCATTCTAATTCGTTCGTACGATCCATTCTAATTCATTCGCACGATCCATTCTAATTCATTCGTACGATCCATTCTAATTCATTCGTACGATCCATTCTAATTCATTCGTATGATCCATTCTAACTCATTCGCACAAATGTATCCATTCTAATTCATTCGCACGATCCATTCTAATTCTTCGCACGATCCATTCTAATTCATTCGCACGATCCATTCTAATTCATTCGTACGATCCATTCTAATTCATTCGCACAAATGTATCCATTCTAATTCATTTGTATGATCCATTCAAAATGATTCGTACGATCCATTCTAATCCATTCGTACGATCCATTCTAATCCATTTGTACGATCCATTCTAATCCATTCGTACGATCCATTCTAATTCATTAGTATGAATGTATCCATTCTAATTTATTCGTACGATCCAGTCTAATTTATTCGTACAATCCATTCTAATTCATTCGCACGAATGCATCCATTCTGATTCATTCGTACGATCCATTCTAATTCATTCGCACGATCCATTCAAGTTCATTCGCACGATCCATTCTAATTCATTCGTACGATCCATTCTAATTCATTCATACGATCTATTCTAATTCATTCGCACGAATGTATCCATTCTAATTCACTCGTTCGATCCATTCTAATTCATTCGCATAAATATATCCATTCTAAGTCATTCGTACGATCCATTCTAATTCATTCGCACGATCCATTCTAATTCATTCGCACAAATGTATCCATTCTAATTCATTCGTACAATCCATTCTAATTCATTCGCATGATCCATTCTAATTCATTCGTACGATCCATTCTAATTCATTTGTACGATCCATTCTAATTCATTCGCACGAATGTATACATTTTAATTTATTCGTACGATCCATTTTAATTCATTTGCACGAATGTAACCATTCTAATTCATTCGTACGATCCATTCAAATTCATTCGCAAGAATGTATCCATTCTAATTCATTCGCACGATAAATTCTAATTCAATCGTACGATCCATTCTAATTCATTCGCACGAATGTATCCATTCTAATTCATTCGTACAATCCATTCTAATTCATTTGCACGATCCATTCTAATTCATTCGTATGATCCATTCTAATTCATTCCTACGATCTATTCTAATTCATTCGCTCGAATGTATCCATTCTAATTCATTCGTACAATCCATTCTAATTCATTCGCACGATCCATTTAAATTCATTCGTATGATCCATTCTAATTCATTCCTACGATCTATTCTAATTCATTCGCTCGAATGTATCCATTCTAATTCATTCGTTCGATCCATTCTAATTCATTCGTACGATCCATTCAAATTCATTCGCATGATCCATTCTAATTCATTCGTACAATTCATTCTAATTCATTCTCACGAATGTAACCTTTCTATTACATTTGTATGATCCATTCTAATTCATTCGTACGATCCATTCTAATCCATTCGTACGATCCATTCTAATCCATTCGTACGATCCATTCTAATTCATTCGCACAATCCATTCTAATTCATTCGCACGAATGTATCCATTCTAATTCATTTGCACGATCCATTCTAATTCATTCGCACAAATGTATCCATTCTAATTCATTTGTACGATCCTTTCTAATGCATTCGTACGATTCATTCTAATTCATTCGCACGATCCATTCTAATTCATTCGTACGATCCATTCTTATTCATTCATACGATCCCTTCTAATTTATTCGTTTGATCCATTCTAATTCATTCCTATGATCCATTCTTATCCAATCGTACGAACCATTCTAATTTATTCACACGAATATATCTATTCTAATTCATTCGTACGATCCATTCTAATTCATTCGTATGATCCATTCTAATTTATTCGCACGAATGTATCCATTCTAGTTCATTTGTACGATCCATTCTAATTCACTCCTATGATCCATTCTAATTCATTCGTTCGATCCATTCTAATTCATTCACTCGAATGTATCCATTCTAATTCATTCGTACGATCCATTCTAATTCGTTCATACGATCCATTCAAATTCGTTCGTACGATCCATTCTAATTCGTTCGTACGATCCATTCTAATTCATTCGTATGATCCATTCTAATTCATTCCTACGATCTATTCTAATTCATTCGCTCGAATGTATCCATTCTAATTCATTCGTTCGATCCATTCTAATTCATTCGTACGATCCATTCCAATTCATTCGCATTATCCAATCTAATTCATTCGTACGATCCATTCTAATTCATTCTCACGAATGTAACCTTTCTAATTCATTTGTATGATCCATTCTAATTCATTCGTACGATCCATTCTAATCCATTCGTACGATCCATTCTAATCCATTCTCACAAATGTAACCTTTCTAATTCATTTGTACGATCCATTCTAATTCATTCGTACGATCCATTCTAATCCATTCGAACGATCCATTCTAATCCATTCGTACGATCCATTCTAATTCATTCGCACGAATGTAACCATTCTAATTCATTCGTACGATCCATTCTAATTCATTCCTATGATCCATTCTAATTCATTCGCACGAATGTATCCATTCTAATTCATTTGCACGATCCATTCTAATTCATTCCTATGATCCATTCTAATTCATTCGTACGATCCATTCTAATTCATTCGCTCGAATGTATCCATTCTAATTCATTCGTACGATCCATTGTAATTCATTCATACAATCCATTCAGATTCATTTGCACAAATATATCCATTCAAATTCATTCGTACGATCCATTCTAATTAATTTGCACGATCCATTCTAATTCAGTCGTATGAATATATCCATTTTAATTCATTCGTACGATCCATTCTAATTCATTCGTACGATCTAATTCATTCGTACGATCCATTCTAATTCATTCGTACGATCGATTCTAATTCATTCGCACGATCCATTCTAATTCATTCGTACGATCCATTCAAATTCATTCGTATGATCCATTCTAATTTATTCGTTAAAATATATCCATTCTAATTCATTCGTACGATCCATTCTAATTCATTCGCACGATCCATTCTAATTCATTCGCACGATCCATTCTAATTCATTCGTACGATCCATTCTAATTCATTCGTATGATCAATTCTAATTCAGTCGTATGAATGTATCATACGAATGAATTAGAATGGATCATGCGAATGAATTAAAATGGATCGCTCCATTCTTATTGATCGCACAAATGTATCCATTCTAATTTATTCGTACGATTCATTCAAATTCAATCGTATGATCCATTCTAATTCATTCGCACAAATGTATCCATTCTAATTCATTCGTACGATCCATTCTAATTTATTCATACGATCCATTCTATTTCATTCGCACGATCCATTCTAATTCATACGTACGATCCATTCTAATTCATTCGCATGAATATATCTATTCTAATTCATTCGTATGATCCATTCTAATTTATTCGCATGATCTATTCTAATTCATTCGTACGATCCATTCTAATTCATTCATACGATCCATTCTAATTCATTCGCACGAATGTATCATACGAATGAATTAGAATGGATCATGCGAATGAATTAAAATGGATCATACAAATGAATTAGAATGGATTGTACGAACGAATTAGAATGGATCGTACGAATGAATTAGAATGGATCGTATGAACGAATTAGAATGGATCGTACGAATGAATTAGAATGGATACATTCGAGCAAATGAATTAGAATGGATCGTACGAATGAATTAGAATGGATCATAGGAATGAATTAGAATGGATCGTGCAAATGAATTAGAATGGATACATTCGTGCGAATGAATTAGAACGCATTGTACGAATGAATTAGAATGGATCGTACGAATGGATTAGAATGGATCGTACGAAAGAATTAGAATGGATCGTACGAATGAATTAAAATGGATACATTCGAGCGAATGAATTAGAATGGATCGTATGAATGAATTAGAATTGATCATAGGAATGAATTAGAATGGATCGTGCAAATGAATTAGAATGGATACATTCATGCGAATGAATTAGAATGGATCGTAGGAATGAATTAGAATGGATCGTACGAATGAATTAGAATGGTTACATTCGTGCGAATGAATAAGAATGGATTGTACAAATGGATTAGAATGGATCGTACAAATGGATTAGAATGGATCGTATGAATGGATAGGATGGATCGTATGAATGGATTAGAATGGATCATACAAATGAAATAGAAAGGTTACATTTGTGAGAATGAATTAGAATGGATCGTACGAATGAATTAGAATGGATCGTACGAATGGATTAGAATGGATCATACGAATGAATTAGAATGGATCGTACGAATGGATTAGAATGGATATATTCGTGCGAATGAATTAGAATAGATCGTAAGAATGAATTACAATGGATCGTGTGAATGAATTAGAATGGATCGTACGAATGAATTAGAATGGATCGTGCGAATGCATTAGAATGGATCGTACGAATAAATTAGAATGGATACATTAGTGCGAATGAATTAGAATAGATCGTACGAATGAATTAGAATGGATTGTACGAATGAATTAGAATGGATCGTACAAATGAATTAGAATGGATACATTTGTGCGATGAATAAGAATGGAGCGTACGAATGAATTAGAATGGAGCGTACGAATGAACTAGAATGGATACTTTCGTGCGAATATATTAGAATGGATTGCACGAATGAATTAGAATGGATACATTCGTGCGAATGATTTAGAATGGATCGTACGAATGAATTAGAATGGATTGTGCGAATGAATTAGAATGAATTGTACGAATAAATTAGAATAGATCGTACGAATAAATTAGAATGGATCATACGAATGAATTAGAATAGATATATTCATGCGAATGAATTAGAATGGATCGTACGAATGAATTAGAATGGATCGTGTGAATGAATTAGAATGGATCGTATGAATAAATTAGAATAGATCACACGAATGAATTAAAATGGATACATTTGTGCGAATTAGAATGGATCGTACGAATGCATTAGAATTAGATCGTACGAATGAATTAGAATAGATCGTACGAATGAATTAGAATGAATCATACGAACGCATTAGAATGGATCATACGAATGGATTAGAATGGATCGTACGAATGGATTAGAATGGATCGTACGAACGAATTAGAATGGATCATACAAATGAATTAGAAAGGTTACATTCGTGAGAATGAATTAGAATGGATCGTACGAATGAATTAGAATGGATCATGCGAATGAATTTGAATGGATCGAACGAATGAATAAGAATGGATCGTACGAATCAATTAGAATGGATACATTCGAGCGAATGAATTAGAATAGATCGTAGGAATGAATTAGAATGGATCATACGAATGAATTAGAATGGATCGTGCGAATGAATTAGAATGGATTGTACGAATAAATTAGAATGGATACATTCGTGCGAATGAATTAGAATGGATCGGACGAATGAATTAGAATGGATCATACGATTAATTCTAATTCATTCGTACGATCCATTCTAATGCATTCGTACGATTCATTCTAATTCATTCACACGATCCATTCTAATTCATTCATAGAATCCATTCTTATTCATTCATACGATCCATTCTAATTCATTCGCACAATCCATTCTAATTAATTCGTACGATCCATTCTAATTCATTCATATGATCCATTCTAATTCATTCGCACGAATGTATCCATTCTAATTCATTCGTACAATCTATTCTAATTCATTCGTACGATCCATTCTAATTCATTCGTATGATCCATTCTAATTCATTCCTATGATCTATTCAAATTCATTCGCTCGAATGTAACATTTCTAATTAGAATGGATCGTACAAATGAATTGGAAAGGTTACATTCGTGAGAATGAATTAGACTGGATCGTACGAATGAATTACAATAGGTCGTACGAATGAATTAGAATGGATACATTCAAGCGAATGAATTAGAATGGATCATACGAACGAATTAGAATGGATCATAGGAAAGAATTAGAATGGATCGTGCAAATGAATTAGAATGGATCGTGCGAATGAATTAGAATAAATCGTACGAATGAATTAGAACGGATTCGTGTGAATGAATTAGAATGGATCGTACGAATGAATTAGAATGGATCATACAAATGAATTAGAAAGGTTACATTCGTGAGAATGAATTAGAATGGATCGTACGAATGAATTAGAATGGATCATGCAAATTAATTTGAATGGATCGTACGAATGAATTAGAATGGATCGAACGAATGAATTAGAATGGATACATTCGAGCGAATGAATTAGAATAGATCGTAGGAATGAATTAGAATGGTTACATTCGTGCGAATGAAATAGAATGGATCGTATGAATGAATTAGATCGTACGAATCAATTAGAATGGTTCGTATGAATGAATTAGAATGGATCGTACGAATGAATTAGAATGGATCGTGCGAATGAATTAGAATGGATTGAACGAATGAATTAGAATGGATACATTCGTGCGAATGAATTAGAATGGATCGTACGAATGAATTAGAATGGATCATAAGAATGAATTAGAATAGATCATGCAAATGAATTAGAATGGATCGTACGAATGGATTAGAATGGATCGTACGAATGAATTAGAATGGATCGTACAAATGAATTAGAATGGTTACATTCGTGAGAATGAATTAGAATGGATCGTATGAACGAATTAGAATGGATCGTACGAATGAATTAGAATGGATCGTACGAATGGATTAGAATGGATCGTACGAATGGATTAGAATGGATCGAACGAATGAATTAGAATGGATTGTATGAATGAATTAGAATGGATATATTCGTGTGAATGAATTAGAATGCATCGAACGAATGAATTAGAATGGATCGTACGAATGAATTAGAATGGTTATATTCGTGCGAATGAATTAGAATGGATCGTACGAATGGATTAGAATGGATCGTACGAATGAATTAGAATGGATCGTACAAATGAATTAGAAAGGTTACATTTGTGAGAATGAATTAGAATGGATCGTATGAATGGATTAGAATGGATCGTATGAATGGATTAGAATGGATCGTACGAATGGATTAGAATGGATCGTACGAATGAATTAGAATGGATACATTCGAGCGAATAAATTAGAATAGATCGTAGGAATGAAATAGAATGGATCATATGAATGAATTAGAATGGATCGTGCGAATGAATTAGAATGGATTGTACGAATGAATTAGAATGGATACTTTCGTGCGAATGAATTAGAATGGATCGGACGAATGAATTAGAATGGATCGTATGAATAAATAAGAATGGATCGTACGAATGAATTAGAATGGTACATTCGAGCGAATAAATTAGAATGGATCGTACGAATGAATTAGAATGGATCATAGGAATGAATTAGAATGGATCGTGCGAATGAATTAGAATGGATACATTCGTGCGAATAAATTAGAATGGATCGTGCGAATGAATTAGAATGGATCGTACGAACTAATTAAAATGGATACATTTGTGTGAATGAATTAGAATGGATCATACGATTGAATTTGAATGGATCGTACGAATGAATTAGAATGGATACATTCGTGCGAATGAATTAGAATGGATCGTAGGAAAAAATTAGAATGGATCGTACAAATGAATTAGAATGGATACATTCGTGCGAATGAATTAGAATGAATCGTATGAATGGATTAGAATGGATCGTACGAATGGATTAGAATGGATCGTACAAATGGATTAGAATGGATCGTACGAATGGATTAGAAAGGTTACATTTGTGAGAATGAATTAGAATGGATCGTACGAATGGATTAGAATGGATCGTACGAATGGACTAGAATGGATCGTACGAATGGATTACAATTGATCGTACGAATGAATTAGAATGGATCATACTAATAAATTAGAAAGGTTACATTCGTGAAATGAATTAGAATGGATCGTACGAATGAATTAGATTGGATACATTTGTGCGAATGAATTAGAATGGATCGTAGGAATGAATTAGAATGGATCATAGGAATGAATTAGAATGGATCATGCAAATGAATTAGAATGAATCGTACGATCCATTCTAATTCATTCGTACGATCCATTCTAATTCGTTCGCACGAATATAACCATTCAAATTCATTCGTACGATCCATTCTATTTCATTCTCACGAATGTAACCATTCTAATTCATTTGTACGATCCATTTTAATTCATTCACACGGTCTATTCTAATTCATTCGTACGATCCATTCTAATTCATTCACTCGAATGTATCCATTCTAATTCATTCGTACAATCCATTCTAATTCATTCGTACGATCCATTCTAATTCATTCGTACGAATGAATTAGAATGGATCGTACGAATGAATTAGAATGGATACATTTGTGCGAATAAATTAGAATGGATCGTACGAATGAATTAGAATGGATTGTATGAATGAATTAGAATGGATCATGCGAATGAATTAGAATGGATGGTACGAATGAATTAGAATGGATACATTTGTGCGAATGAATTAGAATGGATCGTGCGAATGAATTAGAATGGATCGTACGAATGGATTAGAATGGATCGTACGAATGAATTAGAATAGATCATACAAACGAATTAGATTGGATTCATTCGAGCGAATGAATTAGAATGGATCGTACGAATGAATAAGAATGGATCATAGGAATGAATTAGAATGGATCGTGCAAATGATTTAGAATGGATACATTCGTGCGAATGAATTAGAATGGATCGTAGGAATGAATTAGAATGGATCGTACGAATGAATTAGAATGGTTACATTCGTGCGAATGAATTAGAATGGATCGTATGAATGAATTAGAATGGATCGTACAAATGAATTAGAATGGTTACATTTGTGCGAATGAATTAGAATGGATCGTACGAATGAATTAGAATGGATCGTACGAATTAATTAGAATGAATTGTACGAATGAATTATAATGAATCGAACGAATGAATTAGAATGGATACATTCGAGCAAATGAATTAGAATAGATCGTAGGAATGAATTAGAATGGATCATACGAATGAATTAGAATAGATCGTGCGAATGAATTAGAATGGATTGTATGAATGAATTAGAATGGATACATTCGTGCGAATGAATTAGAATGGATCGTACGAATGAATTAGACTAGATCGTACGAATGAATTAGAATGGATCGTGCGAATGAATTAAAATGGATCGTACAAATGAATCGTACGAATGACTTAGAATGAATTAGAATGGATCGTACGAATGGATTAGAATGGATCGTATGAATGAATTAGAATGGGTCATACGAATGGATTAGAATGGATCGTACGAATGAATTAGAATGGATCGTATAAATGAATTAGAAAGGTTACATTTGTGAGAATGAATTAGAATGGATCGTACGAATGAATTAGAATGGATCGTACGAATGGATTAGAATGGATCGTACGAATGGATTAGAATGGATAGTACGAATGGATTAGAATGGATCGTACGAATTAATTAGAATGGTTACATTCGTGCGAATGAATTAGAATGGATCGTACGAATGAATTAGAATGGATCGTACGAATGAATTAGAATGGATCGTGTGAATGAATTTGAATGGATCGTACGAATTAGAATGGATCGTATGAATGAATTAGAATGGATCGTATGAACGAATTAGAATGGATCGTATGAACGAATTAGAATGGATCGTGCGAATGAATTTGAATGGATCGTGCGAATGAATTAGAATGGATCGAACGAATAAATTAGAATAGATCGTATGAATGAATTAGAATGGATCGTACGAATGAATTAGAATGGATCGTGCGAATGAATTAGAATGGATCATGCGAATGAATTAGAATAGATCGTGCGAATGAATTAGAATGGATCGTACGAATGAATTAGAATGGATCGTACAAATGTATTAGAATGGATCGTACGAATGGATTAGAATGGATCATACGAATGGATTAGAATGGAACGTACGAATGAATTAGAATGGGTACATTTGTGCGAATGAGTTGGAATGGATCATACGAATGAATTAGAATGGATCGTATGAATGAATTAGAATGGATCATACGAATGAATTAGAATGGATCGTGCGAATGAATTAGAATGGATTGTACGAATGTTTAATTCATTCGTACAATGCGTTCTAATCCATTCGTATGATCCATTCTAATTCATTCGCACGATCCATTCTAATTAATTCGTACGATCCATTCTAATTCATTTGCACGATCCATTCTAATCAATTCGTACGATCCATTCTAATTCATTCGTACGATCCATTCTAATTCATTCGCACGAATGTATCCATTCTAATGCATTCGTACGATCCATTCTAATTCATTCATATGATCCATTCTAATTCATTCGTACGATCCATTCTAATTCATTCGCACGAATGTATCCATTCTAATGCATTCGTACGATTCATTCTAATTCATTCGCGCGATCCATTCTAATTCATTCGTACGATCCATTCTAATTCATTCACACGATCCATTCTAATTCATTCGTACGATCCATTCTAATTCATTCGCACGATCCATTCTAATTCATTCGTCTGATCCATTCTAATTCATTCGCACGAATATATCCATTCTAATTCATTCGTACGATCCATTCTAATTCATTCGTACGATCCATTCTAATCCATTCGTACGATCCATTCTAATTCATTCGTACGATCCATTCTAATTCATTCTCACAAATGTAACCATTCTAATTCATTTGTACGATCCATTCTAATTCATTCGTTTGATCCATTCTAATTCATTCGCACGATCCATTCTAATTCATTCGTACGATCCATTCTAATTCATTCTCACGAATGTAACCTTTATAATTCATTTGTACGATCCATTCTAATTCATTCGTACGATCCATTCTAATTCATTTGTACGATCCATTCTAATTCATTCGCACAAATATATCCATTCTAATTCATTCGCACAAATGTATCCATTCTAATTCATTCGTACGATCCATTCTAATTCATTCGTTCGATCCATTCTAATCCATTCGTACGATCCATTCTAATTCATTCGTACGATCCATTCTAATTCATTCGCTCGAATGTATCCATTCTAATTCATTCGTACGATCCATTCTAATTCGTTCATACGATCCATTCTAATTCATTTGTACGATCCATTCTAATTCATTCGCACAAATGTATCCATTCTAATTTATTCGTACGATCCATTCAAATTCAATCGTATGATCCATTCTAATTCATTCGCATAAATATATCCATTCTAATTCATTCGTACGATCCATTTTAATTCATTCATTCGATCCATTCTAATTCATTCGTATGATCCATTCTAATTCATTCGTATGATCCATTCTTATTCATTCATACGATCCATTCTAATTCATTCGCACAATCCATTCTAATTCATTCGTACGATCCATTCTAATTCATTCGTATGATCCATTCTAACTCATTTTAGAATGGATCGTATGAACGAATTAGAATGGATCGTATGAACGAATTAGAATGGATCGTACGAATGAATTGGAATGGATATATTTGAGCGAATGAATTAAAATGGATCGTATGAATGGATTAGAATGGATCGTACGAATGGATTAGAATGGATCGTATGAATGAATTAGAATGGATCGAACGAATGAATTAGAATAGATCGTACGAATGAATTAGAATGGATACATTTGTGCGAATGAAATAGAAAGGATCATACGATTGAATTTGAATGGATCGTACGAATAAATTAGAATGGATACATTGGTGCGAATGAATTTGAATGGATCGTATAAATGAATTAGAATGTATCGTACGAACGAATTAGAATGGATCGTACGAATGAATTAGAATGGATACATTCGAGCGAATGAATTAGAATGGATCGTACGAATAGATTAGAATGGATCGTACGAATGGATTAGAATGGATCGAACGAATGAATTAGAATGGATCGTACGAATGAATTAGAATGGATACATCTGTGCGAATGAATTAGAATGGATACATTTGTGCGAATGAATTAGAATGGGTCATACAAATGAATTAGAATGGATCGTACGAATGAATTAGAATGGATCGTACGAATGAATTAGAATGGATCGTACAAATGAATTAGAAAGGTTACATTCGTGAGAATGAATTAGAATGGATCTTACGAATGAATTAGAATGGATCGTGTGAATGAATTAGAATGGATCGTACGAATGAATTAGAATGGATCATACAAATGAATTACAAAGGTTACATTTGTGGGAATGAATTAGAATGGATCTTACGAATGAATTAGAATGGATCGTGCGAATGAATTAGAATTGATTGTATGAATGAATTAGAATGGATACATTCGTGCGAATGAATTAGAATGGATCGTACGAATAAATTAGAATGGATCATACGAATGAATTAGAATGGATCTTGCGAAAGAATTAAAATGGATCGTACAAATGAATCGTACGAATGAATTAGAATGAATTAGAATGGATCGTACGAATGGATTTGAATGGATCGTATGAATGAATTAGAATGGATCATACAAATGAATTAGAATGGATCGTACGAATGAATTAGAATGGATCGTACAAATGAATTAGAAAGGTTACATTTGTGAGAATGAATTAGAATGGATCGTACGAATGAATTTGAATGGATCGTACGAATGGATTAGAATGGATCATACAAATGGATTAGAATGGATAGTACGAATGGATTAGAATGGATCGTACGAATTAATTAGAATGGTTACATTCGTGCGAATGAATTAGAATGGATCGTACGAATGAATTAGAATGGATCGTACGAATGAATTAGAATGCATCGTACAAATGAATTAGAAAGGTTACATTCGTGCGAATGAATTTGAATGGATCGTACGAACGAATTAGAATGGATCGTATGAACGAATTAGAATGGATCTTGCGAATGAATTTGAATGGATCGTGCGAATGAATTAGAATGGATCGAACGAATGAATTAGAATAGATCGTATGAATGTATTAGAATGGATCGTACGAATGAATTAGAATGGATCGTGCGAATGAATTAGAATGGATCATGCGAATGAATTAGAATAGATCGTGCGAATGAATTAGAATGGATCGTACGAATGAATTAGGATGGATCGTACAAATGGATTAGAATGGATCGTACGAATGGATTAGAATGGATCGTACGAATGAATTAGAATGGATCATACGAATGAATTAGAATGGATACATTTGTGCGAATGAGTTGGAATGGATCATACGAATGAATTAGAATGGATCGTACGAATGAATTAGAATGGATCATACGAATGAATTAGAATGGATTGTGCGATCCATTCTAATTCATTCGCACGAATGTATCCATTCTAATGCATTCGTACGATTTATTCTAATTCATTCGCGCGATCCATTCTAATTCATTCGTACGATCCATTCTAATTCATTCACACGATCCATTCTAATTCATTCGTATGATCCATTCTAATTCATTCGCACGATCCATTCTAGTTCATTCGTATGATCCATTCTAATTCATTCGCACGAATATATCCATTCTAATTCATTCGTACGATCCATTCTAATTCATTCGTACGATCCATTCTAATCCATTCGTACGATCCATTCTAATTCATTCGTACGATCCATTCTAATTCATTCTCACAAATGTAACCTTTCTAATTCATTTGTACGATCCATTCTAATTCATTCGTACGATCCATTATAATTCATTCGCACGATCCATTCTAATTCATTCGTACGATCCATTCTAATTCATTCTCACGAATGTAACCTTTCTAATTCATTTGTACGATCCATTCTAATTCATTCGTACGATCCATTCTAATTCATTTGTACGATCCATTCTAATTCATTCGCACAAATGTATCCATTTTAATTCATTCGCATAAATGTATTCATTCTAATTCATTCGTACGATCCATTCTAATTCATTCGTTCGATCCATTCTAATCCATTCGTACGATCCATTCTAATTCATTCGTTCGATCCATTCTAATTCATTCGCTCGAATGTATCCATTCTAATTCATTCGTACGATCCATTCTAATTCGTTCATACGATCCATTCTAATTCATTTGTACGATCCATTCTAATTCATTCGCACAAATGTATCCATTCTAATTTATTCGTACGATCCATTCAAATTCAATCGTATGATCCATTCTAATTCATTCGCACAAATATATCCATTCTAATTCATTCGTACGATCCATTCTAATTCATTCGCACGAATGTATCCATTCTAATGCATTCGTACGATCCATTCTAATTCATTCATATGATCCATTATAATTCATTCGTACGATCCATTCTAATTCATTCGCACGAATGTATCCATTCTAATGCATTCGTACGATTCATTCTAATTCATTCGCGCGATCCATTCTAATTCATTCGTACGATCCATTCTAATTCATTCACACGATCCATTCTAATTCATTCGTACCATCCATTCTAATTCATTCGCACGATCCATTCTAATTCATTCGTCTGATCCATTCTAATTCATTCGCACGAATATATCCATTCTAATTCATTCGTACGATCCATTCTAATTCATTCGTACGATCCATTCTAATCTATTCGTACGATCCATTCTAATTCATTCGTACGATCCATTCTAATTCATTCTCACAAATGTAACCATTCTAATTCATTTGTACGATCCATTCTAATTCATTCGTTTGATCCATTCTAATTCATTCGCACGATCCATTCTAATTCATTCGTACGATCCATTCTAATTCATTCTCACGAATGTAACCTTTATAATTCATTTGTATGATCCATTCTAATTCATTCGTACGATCCATTCTAATTCATTTGTACGATCCATTCTAATTCATTCGCACAAATGTATCCTTTCTAATTCATTCGCACAAATGTATCCATTCTAATTCATTCGTACGATCCATTCTAATTCATTCGTTCGATCCATTCTAATCCATTCGTACGATCCATTCTAATTCATTCGTACGATCCATTCTAATTCATTCGCTCGAATGTATCCATTCTAATTCATTCGTACGATCCATTCTAATTCGTTCATACGATCCATTCTAATTCATTTGTACGATCCATTCTAATTCATTCGCACAATTGTATCCATTCTAATTTATTCGTACGATCCATTCAAATTCAATAGTATGATCCATTCTAATTCATTCGCATAAATATATCCATTCTAATTCATTCGTACGATCCATTTTAATTCATTCATTCGATCCATTCTAATTCATTCGTATGATCCATTCTAATTCATTCGTACGATCCATTCTTATTCATTCATACGATCCATTCTAATTCATTCGCACAATCCATTCTAATTCATTCGTACGATCCATTCTAATTCATTCGTATGATCCATTCTAACTCATTTTAGAATGGATCGTATGAACGAATTAGAATGGATCGTATGAACGAATTAGAATGGATCGTACGAATGAATTGGAATGGATACATTTGAGCGAATGAATTAGAATGGATCGTATGAATGGATTAGAATGGATCGTACGAATGGATTAGAATGGATCGTATGAATGAATTAGAATGGATCGAACGAATGAATTAGAATGGATCGTACGAATGAATTAGAATGGATACATTTGTGCGAATGAAATAGAAAGGATCATACGATTGAATTTGAATGGATCGTACGAATAAATTAGAATGGATACATTGGTGCGAATGAATTTGAATGGATCGTATAAATGAATTAGAATGTATCGTACGAACGAATTAGAATGGATCGTACGAATGAATTAGAATGGATACATTCGAGCGAATGAATTAGAATGGATCGTACGAATAGATTAGAATGGATCGTACGAATGGATTAGAATGGATCGAACGAATGAATTAGAATGGATCATACGAATGAATTAGAATGGATACATCTGTGCGAATGAATTAGAATGGATACATTTGTGCGAATGAATTAGAATGGGTCATACAAATGAATTAGAATGGATCGTACGAATGAATTAGAATGGATCGTACGAATGAATTAGAATGGATCGTACAAATGAATTAGAAAGGTTACATTCGTGAGAATGAATTAGAATGGATCTTACGAATGAATTAGAATGGATCGTGTGAATGAATTAGAATGGATCGTACGAATGAATTAGAATGGATCATACAAATGAATTAGAAAGGTTACATTTGTGAGAATGAATTAGAATGGATCTTACGAATGAATTAGAATGGATCGTGCGAATGAATTAGAATGGATTGTATGAATGAATTAGAATGGATACATTCGTGCGAATGAATTAGAATGGATCGTACGAATAAATTAGAATGGATCATACGAATGAATTAGAATGGATCATACGAATGAATTAGAATGGATCATACGAATGAATTAGAATGGATCGTACGAATGAATTAGAATGGATCGTACAAATGAATTAGAAAGGTTACATTTGTGAGAATGAATTTGAATGGATCGTACGAATGAATTTGAATGGATCGTACGAATGGATTAGAATGGATCATACAAATGGATTAGAATGGATAGTACGAATGGATTAGAATGGATCGTACGAATTAATTAGAATGGTTACATTCGTGCGAATGAATTAGAATGGATCGTACGAATGAATTAGAATGGATCGTACGAATGAATTAGAATGCATCGTACAAATGAATTAGAAAGGTTACATTCGTGCGAATGAATTTGAATGGATCGTACGAACGAATTAGAATGGATCGTATGAACGAATTAGAATGGATCGTGCGAATGAATTTGAATGGATCGTGCGAATGAATTAGAATGGATCGAACGAATGAATTAGAATAGATCGTATGAATGAATTAGAATGGATCGTACGAATGAATTAGAATGGATCGTGCGAATGAATTAGAATGGATCATGCGAATGAATTAGAATAGATCGTGCGAATGAATTAGAATGGATCGTACGAATGAATTAGGATGGATCGTACAAATGGATTAGAATGGATCGTACGAATGGATTAGAATGGATCGTACGAATGAATTAGAATGGATCGTACGAATGAATTAGAATGGATACATTTGTGCGAATGAGTTGGAATGGATCATACGAATGAATTAGAATGGATCGTACGAATGAATTAGAATGGATCATACGAATGAATTAGAATGGATCGTGCGATCCATTCTAATTCATTCACACGAATGTATCCATTCTAATGCATTCGTACGATTCATTCTAATTCATTCGCGCGATCCATTCTAATTCATTCGCACGATCCATTCTAATTCATTCACACGATCCATTCTAATTCATTCGTACGATCCATTCTAATTCATTCGCACGATCCATTCTAGTTCATTCGTATGATCCATTCTAATTCATTCGCACGAATATATCCATTCTAATTCATTCGTACGATCCATTCTAATTCATTCGTACGATCCATTCTAATCCATTCGTACGATCCATTCTAATTCATTCGTACGATCCATTCTAATTCATTCTCACAAATGTAACCTTTCTAATTCATTTGTACGATCCATTCTAATTCATTCGTACGATCCATTCTAATTCATTCGCACGATCCATTCTAATTCATTCGTACGATCCATTCTAATTCATTCTCACGAATGTAACCTTTCTAATTCATTTGTACGATCCATTCTAATTCATTCGTACGATCCATTCTAATTCATTTGTACGATCCATTCTAATTCATTCGCACAAATGTATCCATTTTAATTCATTCGCACAAATGTATTCATTCTAATTCATTCGTACGATCCATTCTAATTCATTCGTTCGATCCATTCTAATCCATTCGTACGATCCATTCTAATTCATTCGTTCGATCCATTCTAATTCATTCGCTCGAATGTATCCATTCTAATTCATTCGTACGATCCATTCTAATTGGTTCATACGATCCATTCTAATTCATTTGTACGATCCATTCTAATTCATTCGCACAAATGTATCCATTCTAATTTATTCGTACGATCCATTCAAATTCAATCGTATGATCCATTCTAATTCATTCGCACAAATATATCCATTCTAATTCATTCGTACGATCCATTCTAATTCATTCGTTCGATCCATTCTAATTCATTCGTATGATCCATTCTAATTCATTCGTACGATCCATTCTTATTCATTCATACGATCCATTCTAATTCATTCGCACAATCCATTCAAATTCATTCGTACGATCCATTCTAATTCATTCGTATGATCCATTCTAACTCATTTTAGAATGGATCGTATGAACGAATTAGAATGGATCGTATGAACGAATTAGAATGGATCGTACGAATGAATTGGAATGGATACATTTGAGCGAATGAATTAGAATGGATCGTACGAATGGATTAGAATGGATCGTACGAATGGATTAGAATGGATCCTATGTATGAATTAGAATGGATCGAACGAATGAATTAGAATGGATCGTACGAATGAATTAGAATGGATACATTTGTGTGAATGAAATAGAATGGATCATATGATTGAATTTGAATGGATCGTACGAATAAATTAGAATGGATACATTTGTGCGATTGAATTTGAATGGATCGTATAAATGAATTAGAATGTATCGTACGAACGAATTAGAATGGATCGTATGAATGAATTAGAATGGATACATTCGAGTGAATGAATTAGAATGGATCGTACGAATGGATTAGAATGGATCGTACGAATGGATTAGAATGGATCGAACGAATGAATTAGAATGGATCTTATGAATGAATTAGAATGGATATATTTGTGCGAATGAATTAGAATGGATATATTTGTGCGAATGAATTAGAATGGGTCGTACAAATGAATTAGAATGGATCGTACGAATGAATTAGAATGGATCGTATAAATGAATTAGAAAGGTTACATTCGTGAGAATGAATTAGAATGGATCTTACGAATGAATTAGAATGGATCGTGCGAATGAATTGGAATGGATCGTACGAATGAATTAGAATGGATCGTACAAATGAATTAGAAAGGTTACATTTGTGAGAATGAATTAGAATGGATCGTACGAATGAATTAGAATGGATCGAACGAATGGATTAGAATGGATCGTACGAATGGATTAGAATGGATCGTACGAATGAATTAGAATGGATCGAACGAATGAATTTGAATGGATCGTACGAATGAATTAGAATGGATACATTTGTGCGAATGAATTAGAATGGATCATACATTTGAATTTGAATGGATCGTACGAATAAATTAGAATGGACACATTTGTGCGAATGAATTAGAATGGATCGTACAAATGAATTAGAATGGATCGTACGAATGATACGATTCATTCTAATGCATTCGTACAATCCATTCTAATGCATTCGTACGATTCATTCTAATTCATTCGCACGATCCATTCTAATTCATTCATACGATCCATTCTTATTCACTCATACGATCCATTCTAATTCATTCGCACAATCCATTCTAATTCATTCGTTCGATCTATTCTAATTCATTCGTATGATCCATTCTAACTCATTCGGTGGATCCATTCTAATTCATTCGTACGATCCATTTTAATTCATTCGTACGATCCATTCTAATTCATTCGCACGATCCATTCGAATTCATTCGTACAATCTATTCTAATTCATTCGCACGAATGTAACCATTCTAATTCATTCGTACGATTCATTCTAATTCATTCGAATGAGCTATTCTAATTCATTCGTACGATCCATTCTAATTCATTCATACGATCTATTCTAATTCATTCGCACAATCCATTCTAATTCATTCGTACCATCCATTCTAATTCATTCGTATGATCCATTCTAACTCATTCGGTGGATCCATTCTAATTCATTCGTACGATCCATTCTAATTCATTCGCACGATCCATCTAACTCATTCGTACGATCCATTCTAATTCATTTGTACGATCCATTCTAATTTATTTTTACGAATATACGATCCATTCTAATTCATTCGCACAAATGTATCCATTCTAATTTATTCGTACGATCCATTCTAATTCATTCGTATGATCTGTTCTAATTCATTCGCACGAATGTAACCATTCTAATTCATTCGTATGATTCATTCTTATTCATTCGTATGAGCTATTCTAATCATTCATACGATCCATTCTAATTCATTCATACTCCATTCTAATCCATTCGTACGATCCATTCTAATTCATTCGCACGATCCATTCTAATTCATTCGCACGATCCATTCTAATTCATTCGTATGATCCATTCTAATTCATTCTTACGATGTATTCTAATTCATTCGCTCTAATGTATCCATTCTAATTCATTCGTACGATCCATTCTAATTCATTCGTCTGATCCATTCTAACTTATTCGGTTGATCCATTCTAATTCATTCCTACGATCCATTCTAATTCATTCGTACGATCCATTCTAATTTATTCGTACGATTCATTCTAATTCATTCGCACGAATGTATCCATTCTAATACATTCGTACGATCTATTATGATTCATTCGCTCGAATGTATCAATTCTAATTCATTCATACGATCCATTGTAATTCATTCGCATGATCCATTCTAATTCATTCGTACGATCCATTCTACTTCATTCGTACGATCCATTCTAATTCATTCGTACGATGCAATCTAATTCATTCGCATAAATGTATCTATTCTAATTCATTCATACAATGCGTTCTAATCCATTCGTACGATCCATTCTAATCCATTCATACGATCCATTCTAATTCATTCGCACGAATGTAACCATTGTAATTCATTCATATGATCCATTCTAATTCATTCGTACGATCCATACTAATTCATTCGTACGATCCATTCTAATTCGTTCGTACGATCCATTCTAATTCATTCGTACGATCCATTCTAATTCATTCTCACAAATGTAACCTATTTAATTCATTTGTACGATCCATTCTAATTCATTTGTACGATCCATTCTAATCCATTCGTACGATCCATTCTAAACCATTCGTACGATCCATTCTAATTCATTCGCACGAATGTAACCATTCTAATTCATTTGTACGATCCATTCTAATTCATTCCTACGATCCATTCTATTTCATTCGCACGAATGTAGCTATTCTAATTCATTTGCACGATCCATTCTAATTCATTCCTATGATCCATTCTAATTCATTCGGACGATCCATTCTAATTCATTCGCTCGAATGTATCCATTCTAATTCATTTGCACGATCCATTCTAATTCATTCGTACGATCCATTCAAATTCATTCGCATATCCATTCTAATTCATTCGTACGATCCATTCTAATTCATTCATACGATCTATTCTAATTCATTCGCACGAATGTATCTATTATAATTCATTCGTACGATTCATTCTAATTTATTCGTATGAGCTATTCTAATTCATTCGTACGATCCATTCTAATTCATTCGTACGATCCAATCTAATTCATTCGCACGAATGTATCTTACGAATGAATTAGAATGGATCATGCGAATGAATTAAAATGGATCGTACAAATGAATTAGAATGGATCGTGCGAATGAATTAGAATGGATCGTACGAATGAATTAGAATGGATCGTACGAACGAATTAGAATGGATCATATGAACGAATTAGAATGGATCGTACGAATGAATTAGAATGGATACATTCGAGCGAATGAATTAGAATGGATCGTACGAATGAATTAGAATGGATCATAGGAATGAATTAGAATGGATCGTGCAAATGAATTAGAATGGATACATTCGTGCGAATGAATTAGAATGGATCGTCGGAATGAATTAGAATGGATCGTACAAATGAATTAGAATGGTTACATTCATGCGAATGAATTAGAATGGATCGAACGAATGGATTAGAATGGATTGTACGAATGGATTAGAATGGATCGTACGAATGAATTAGAATGGATCGTACAAATGAATTAAAAAGGTTACATTTGTGGGATTGAATTAGAATGGATCGTACGAATGAATTAGAATGGATTGTACGAATGGATTAGAATGCATCGTACGTATGAATTAGAATGGATCGTACGAATGAATTAGAATGGATTATACAAATGAATTAGAATGGATCGTGCAAATGAATTAGAATGGATCGTGCGAATGAATTAGAATGGATCGTACGAATGAATTAGAATGGATCGTGCGAATGAATTTGAATGGATCGTACGAACGAATTAGAATGGATCGTACGAACGAATTAGAATGGATTGTATGAATGAATTACAATGGATCGTACGAATAAATTCGAATGGATCGTACGAATGAATTAGAATAGCTCATACGAATGAATTAGAATGAATCGTACGAATGAATTAGAATGGTTACATTCGTGCGAATGAATTAGAATAGATCATACGAATGAATTAGAATGGATCGTACGAATAAATTCGAATGGATCGTGCAAATGAATTAAAATGGATCGTACGAATGAATTAGAATGGATCCACCGAATGAGTTAGAATGGATCATACGAATGAATTAGAATGGATCGTAAGAATGAATTAGAATGGATTGTGCGAATGAATTAGAATGGATCATATGAATGAATAAGAATGGATCGTGCGAATTAGTTAGAATGGATCGTGCGAATGAATTAGAATGGATCGTACGAATGAATTAGAATGGATCCACCGAATGAGTTAGAATGGATCATACGAATGAATTAGAATGGATCGTACGAATGAATTAGAATGGATTATGCGAATGAATTAGAATGGATCGTACGAATGAATTAGAATGGGTCGTGCGAATGAATTAGAATGGATCGTATGAATAAATTGGAATGGATCGTACAAATGAATTAGAAAGGTTACATTTGTGAGAATGAATTAGAATGGATCGTACGAAAGGATTAGAATGGATCGTAGGAATGGATTAGAATGGATCGTACGAATGGATTAGAATGGATTGTACGAATGAATTAGAATGGATCATACAATTGAATTAGAAAGGTTACATTCGTGAGAATGATTTAGAATGGATCGTACGAATGAATTAGAATGGATCATGCGAATGAATTTGAATGGATCGTACGAATGTATTAGAATGGATCGAATGAATGAATTAGAATGGATACATTCGAGCGAATGAATTAGAATAGATCGTAGGAATGAATTAGAATAGATCATATGACTGAATTAGAATGGATCGTGCGAATAAATTAGAATGGATTGTACGAATGAATTAGAATAGATACATTCGTGCAAATGAATTAGAATGGATCGGACGAATGAATTAGAATGGATCGTACGATTCATTCTAATTAATTCGTACGATCCATTCTAATGCATTCTTACGATTCATTCTAATTCATTCGCATGATCCATTCTAATTCATTCGTACGATCCATTCTTATTCATTCATATGATCCATTCTAGTTCATTCGCACAATCCATTCTAATTCATTCGTACGATCCATTCTAATTCATTCGTATGATCCATTCTAAGTCATTCGGTGGATCCATTCTATATCATTCGTACGATCCATTCTAATTCATTCGCATGATCTATTCTAATTTATTCGTACGATCCATTCTAATTCATTCGTACGATCTATTCTAATTCATTCGCACGAATGTAACCATTCTAATTCATTCGTATGATTCATCCTAATTCATTCGTATGAGCTATTGTAATTCATTCATACGATCCATTCTTATGCATTCGTACGATCCATTGTAATTCATTCATACAATCCGTACGATCCATTCTAATTCGTTCGTACGATCCATTCTAATTTATTCGTAAGATCCATTCTAATTCATACATATGATCCATTCTAATTCATTCCTATGATCTATTCTAATTCATTCGCTCGAATGTATCCATTCTAATTCATTCGTTCGATCCATTGTAATTCATTCGTACGATCCATTCAAATTCATTCACACGATCCATTCTAATTCATTCGTATGATCCATTCTAATTCATTCGCACGAAATTAGAATGGATCGTACGAATGAATTAGAATGGATCGTACGAATGGATTAGAATGGATCGCACGAATGAATTAGAACGGATCGTACAAATTAATTAGAAAGGTTACATTTGTAAGAATGAATTTGAATGGATCATACGAATGAATTAGAATGGATCGTACGAATGGATTAGAATGGATCGTACGAATGAATTAGAATGTATCGTACGAATGCATTAGAATAGATACATTCGTGTGAATGAATTAGAATGAATCGTACTAATTCATTAGAATGGATCGTACGAATGAATTAGAATGGATACATTCGTGCGAATGAACTAGAATGGATACATACATTCATGCGAATGAATTAGAATGGATCGTATGAATGAATTTGAATGAATTAGAATGGATACATTCGTACGATCCATTCTAATTCATTCGTACGATCGATTCTTATTCATTCGTACGATCCATTGAAATTCATTCGCATGATTCTTTCTAATTCATTCCTACGATCCATTCTAATTCATTCTCACAAATGTAACCTTTCTAATTCATTAGTACGATCTATTCTAATTCATTCGTACGATCCATTCTAATTCATTCGCATGATCCATTCTAATTCATTCGTACGATCCATTCTAATCCATTCGTACAATCCATTCTAATTCTTTCGCACGAATGTAACCATTCTAATCCATTCGTACGATCCATTCTAATTCATTCCTACGATCCATAGTAATTCATTCGCACGAATGTATCCATTCTAATTCATTTGAACGATCCATTCTAATCCATTCGTACGATCCATTCTAATCCATTCGTACGATCCATTCTAATTCATTCGTACGATCCATTCTAATTCATTCTCAAAAATGTAACCTTTCTAATTCATTTGTACGATCCATTCTAATTCTTTCGTACGATCCATTCTAATCCATTCGTATGATCCATTCTAATCCATTCGTACGATCCATTCTAATTCATTCGCACGAATGTAACCATTCTAATTCATTCGTACGATCCAATCTAATTCATTCGTACAATCCATTCTAATTCATTCGCACGAATGTATACATTCTAATTAATTCGTACGATCCATTCTAATTCGTTCGTACGATCCATTCTAATTCGTTCGTACGATCCATTCTAATTCATTCGCACGATCCATTCTAATTGATTTGTACGATCCATTCTAATTCATTCGTACGATCCATTCTAATGCATTCGTACGATTCATTCTTATTCATTCGCACGATCCATTCTAATTCATTCGTATGATCCATTCTAATTTATTTGCACGAATATACGATCCATTCTAATTTATTCGCAGGAATGTATCCATTCTAATTCATTCGTACAATCCATTCTAATTTATTAGTACAAATGTATCCATTGTAATTCATTCGTACGATCCATTCTAATTCATTCGTACGATCCATTCTAATTCATTCGCATGATCCATTCGTACGATCAATTCTAATCCATTCGTACAATCCATTCTAATTCATTCATACGATCCATTCTAATTCATTTGTACGATCCATTAGAATGGATCGTGTAAATGAATTAGAATGGATACATTCGTACAAATGAATTAGAATGGATCGTGCGAATGAATTAGAATGGATCGTACGAATGAATCAGAATAGATCGTGCGAATAAATTAGAATGAATCATACGAATGAATTAGAATAGATATATTCATGCGAATGAATTAGAATGGATCATATGAACGAATTAGAATGGATCGTGCGAATGAATTAGAATGGATACATTCGTGCGAATGAATTAGAATGGATCATGGGAATGAATTAGAATGGATCGTGCAAATGAATTAAAATGGATACATTCGTGTGAATGAATTAGAATGGATCGTATGAATGAATTAGAATAGTTACATTCGTGCGAAAGAATTAAAATGGATCGTACGAATGGATTAGAATGGATCGTACGAATGGATTAGAATGGATAGTACGAATGAATTAGAATGGATCGTACAAATGAATTAGAAAGGTTACATTTGCGAGAATGAATTAGAATGGATCGTACGAATGAATTAGAATGGATCGTAAGAATGGATTAGAATGGATCGTACGAATGAATTAGAATGGTTACATTCGTGCGAATGAATTAGAATGGATTGTACGAATGAATTAGAATGGATCGTACGAATGAATTAGAATGGATCGTACAAATGAATTAGAAAGGTTACATTCGTGCGAATGAATTAGAATGGATCGTACGAATGGATTAGAATGGATCGTACGAACGGATTAGAATTGATCGTACGAATGAATTTGAATGGATTGTACGAATGAATTAGAATGGATCGTACGAATGAATTAGAATGGATACATTTGTGCGAATGAATTAGAATGGAATGTAAGAATGAATTAGAATGGATCATACTAATTCATTTGTACGATCTATTCTAATTCATTCGTACGATCCATTCTAATTCATTCGTACGATCCATTTTAAAAGGAGTTAGAATGGATCATACGAAATAATTAGAATGGATCGTACGAATCAATTAGCATGGATTGTGCGAATGAATTAGAATGGATCGTATGAATGAATAAGAATGGATCGTACGAATGAATTAGAATGGATCGTATGAATGGATTAGAATGGATCGTACGAATGAATTAGAATGGATCGTACGAATGAATTAGAATGGATACATTCGTGCGAATGAATTAGAATGGAATGTAAGAATGAATTAGAATGGATCATACTAATGAATTAGAATGGATCCATTCGTACAAATGAATTAGAATGGATCGTACGAATGAATTAGAATGGATCATACGAACGAATTAGAATGGATCGTGCGAATGAATTAGAATGGATCATGCGAATGAATTTGAATGGATCGTACGAATGAATTATAATGGATCGTACGAATGGATTAGAATGGATCGTGCGAATGAATTAGAATGGGTCATATGAATGAATAAGAATGGATCGTACGAATGAATTAGAATGGATACATTCGAGTGAATGAATTAGAATGGATCGTACGAAAGAATCAAAATGGATCGTACGAATGAATTAGAATGGATCGTACAAATAAGTTAGAATGGATCGTACGAATGAATTAGAATGGACCGTACGAATGGATTAGAACGCAACGCATGAATGAATTAGAATGGATCGTACGAATGGATTAAAATGGATCGTACGAATGAATTAGAATGGATCGTACGAATGAATTAGAATGGATACATTCGAGCAAATGAATTAGAATGGATCATATGAATGGATTAGAATGGATCGTACGAATGGATTAGAATGGATCGTACGAATGAATTAGAATGGATTATACAAATGAATTAGAAAGGTTACATTCGTGAGAATGAATTAGAATGGATCATACGAATGAATTAGAATGGATCCACCGAATGAATTAGAATGGTTACATTTGTGCGAATGAATTAGAATGTATCATGCGAATGAATTAGAATGGATCGTACGAATGAATTAGAATGGTTACATTCGTGCGAATGAATTTGAATGGATCGTACGAATGAATTAGAATGGATCGTGCGAATGAATTAGAATTGATCATACGAATGAATTAGCATGGATCGTAGGAATGAATTAGAATGGATCGTATGAATGAATTAGAATGGTTACATTCGTGCGAATGAATTAGAATGGATCGTACGAATGGTTTAGAATGGATCGTATGAATGGATTAGAATGGATCATACGAATGAATTAGAATGGATACATTCGAGCGAATGAATTAGAATGGATCGTACAAATGGATTAGAATGGATCGTATGAATGGATTAAAATGGATCGTACGAATGGATTAGATAGGATCGTACGAATGGATTAGAATGGATCGTATAAATGAATTAGAATGGATCATACAAATGAATTAGAAAGGTTACATTCATGAGAATGAATTAGAATGGATCCTGTGAATGAATTAGAATTGATCATACGAATGGATTAGAATGGATCGTACGAATGAATTAGAATGGATCATACGAATGAATTAGAATGTATACATTCGAGCGAATGAATTAGAACGGATCGTACGAATGAATTAGAATGGATCGTACGAATGAATTAGAATGGATCGTGCGAATGGAATGGATCGTACGAATGAATTAGAATGGATCATACGAATGAATTAGAATGAATCGTACGAATGAATTTGAATGGATACATTTGTGCGAATGAATCTGAATGGATTGTATGAATGAATTAGAATGGATCGTGCGAATGAATTAGAATCGATCGTACAAATGAATTATAATCGATCGTACGAATGAATTAGAATGGATCGTACGAATGAATTAGATCGTACGAATGAATTAAAATGGATACATTCATACGACAGAATTAGAATGGATTGTGCGAATTAATTAGAATGGATCGTACTAATATATTTGAATGGATACATTTGTGCGAATGAATCTGAATGGATTGTATGAATGAATTAGAATGGATCGTACGAATGAATTAGAATAGCTCATACGAATGAATTAGAATGAATCATACGAATGAATTAGAATGGTTATATTCGTGCGAATGAATTAGAATAGATCGTACGAATGAATTAGAATGGATCGTACGAAGAAATTAGAATGGATCGGGCGAATGAATTAGAAGGGATCGTGCGAATCAATTAGACTAGATCGTGCGAATGAATAAGAATGGATCATACGAATGAATTAGAATAGATCGTAAGAATTAATTAGAATGGATACATTCGTGCGAATGAATTATAATGGATCGAAAGAATGAATTAGAATGGATCATACGAATGAATTAGAATGGATCATTTGCATGAATGTATCTATTCTAATTCATTTGCACGATCCATTCTAATTCATTCGTACGATCCATTCTTATTCATTCATACGATCCATTCTAATTCATTCGCACAATCCATTCTAATTCATTCGTTCGATCCATTCTAATTCATTCGTACGATCCATTCTAATTCGTTCATATGATCCATTCTAATTCGTTCGTATGATCCATTCTAATTCGTTCGTACGATCCATTCTAATTCATTCGCACGATCCAATCTAATTCATTCGCACGATCCATTCTAATTCTTTCATATGATCCATTCTAATTCATTCGCACGAATGTATCCATTCTTGTTCATTCGTATGCTCCATTCTAATTCATTCGTACGCTCCATTCTTATTCATCGCACAAATGTATCCATTCTAATTCATTCGTACGATCCATTCTAATTCATTCGCACGATCGATTCTAATTCATTCAAATGATCCATTCTAATTCATTCGTACCATCCATTCTAATTCTTTCGTACGATCCATTCTAATTCATTCGCACGATCTATTCTAATTCATTCGTACCATCCATTCTAATTCATTCGTACGATCCATTCTAATTCATTCGCACTATCCATTCTAATTCATTCATACGATCCATTCTAATTCATTTGTACGATCCATTCTAATTCATTCGTACGATCCATTCTAATTCATTCGCACGATCCATTCTAATCCATTCGTACGATCCATTCTAATCCATTCGTACGATCCATTCTAATCCATTCGTACGATCCATTCTAATTCATTCGCACGATCCATTCTAATTCATTCATACGATCCATTCTAATTCATTCGCCCGAATGTATCCATTCTAATTCATTCGTTCGATCCATTCTAATTCATTTGTACGATCCATTCAAATTCATTCGCATGATCCATTCTAATTCATTCGTACGATCCATTCTAATTCATTCTCACAAATGTAACCTTTCTAATTCATTTGTATGATCCATTATAATTCATTCGTACGATCCATTCTAATTCATTCGCATGAATGTATCCATTCTAATGCATTCGTACGATTCATTCTAATTCATTCGCACGATCCATTCTAATTCATTCGTACGATCCATTCTTATTCATTCATAAGATCCATTCTAATTCATTTGTACGAATGAATTAGAATGGATCGTACGAATGGATTATAATGGATCGTGCGAATGAATTAGAATGGATACATTCGTACGAACGAATTAGAATGGATCGTATGAACGAATTAGAATGGATCGTACGAATAAATTAGAATGGATACATTCGAGCGAATGAATTAGAATGGATCGTACGAATGAATTAGAATAGATCATAGGAATGAATTAGAATGGATCGTACGAATGGATTAGAACGCATTGTATAAATGAATTAGAATGGATCGTACAAATGAATTAGAATGGATATATTCGTGCAAATGAATTAGAATGGATCGTACGAATGAATTAGAATGGATCGTGCGAATGAATTAGAATGGATAGTGCGAATGAATTAGAATGGATCGTACGAATGAATTAGAATGGATCCATCGAATGAGTTAGAATGGATCATACGAATGAATTAGAATGGATCGTACGAACGAATTAGAATGAATTGTACGATCCATTTTAATTCATTCGTCCGATCCATTCTAATTCATTGGTCCGATCCATTCTAATTCATTCGCACGAATGTATCCATTCTAATTCATTGAAACAATTAGAATGGATCATACGAATGAATTAGAATGGATCATACGAATGAAATAGAATAGATCGTGCGAATGAATTAGAATGGATTGTACGAATGAATTAGAATGGATACATTCGTGTGAATGAATTAGAATGGATCGTACGAATGAAATAGAATGGATTGTGCGAATGAATTAGAATGGATCGTATGAATGAATAAGAATGGATCGTACGAATGAATTAGAATGGATCGTGCGAATGAATTAGAATGAATCGTACGAATGCATTAGAATGGATCGTACGAATGAATTAGAATGAATCGTACGAACCATTCTAATTCATTCGTTCGATCCATTCTAATTCATTCGTACGAATGTATCCATTCTAATTCATTCGTACAATCCATTCAAATTCATTCGCACGATCCATTCTAATTCATTCGTATGATCCATTCTAATTCATTGCTACGATCTATTCTAATTCATTCGCTCGAATATATCCATTCTAATTCATTCGTTCGATCCATTCTAATTCATTCGTACGATCCATTCAAATTCATCCGCATTAGCCTTTCTAATTCATTCGTATGATCCATTCTAATTCATTCTCACGAATGTAACCTTTCTAATTCATTTGTATGATCCATTCTAATTCATTCGTACAATCCATTCTAATCCATTCGTACGATCCATTCTAATCCATTCGTACGATCCATTCTAATCCATTCATACGATCCATTCTAATTCATTCGTACGATCCATTCTAATTCATTCTCACAAATGTAACCTTTCTAATTCATTTGTACGATCCATTCTAATTCATTCGTACGATCCATTCTAATCCATTTGTACGATCCATTCTAATCCATTCGTACGATCCATTCTAATTCATTCGCACGAATATAACCATTCTAATTCATTCGTACGATCCATTCTAATTCATTCCTACGATCCATTCTAATTCATTCGCACGAATGTATCCATTCTAATTCATTTGCACGATCCATTCTAATTCATTCCTATGATCTATTCTAATTCATTCGTACGATCCATTCTAATTCATTCGCTCGAATGTATCCATTCTAATTCATTCGTACGATCCATTCTAATTCGTTCATACGATCCATTCTAATTCGTTCGTACGATCCATTCTAATTCATTCGTACGATCCATTCTAATCAATTCGTACGATCCATTCTAATTCATTCGTACAAATGAGTTAGAATGGATCGTATGAATGAATAAGAATAGATCGTACGAATGAATTAGAATGGATCGTGCGAATGAATTAGAATGAATCGTACGAATGAATTAGAATGGATACATTCGAGCGAATGACTTAGAATGGATCGTACGAATGAATTAGAATGGATCATAGGAATGAATTAGAATGGATCGTGCAAATTAATTAGAATGGATACATTCGTGCGAATGAATTAGAATGGATCGTAGGAATGAATTAGAATGGATCGTACAAATGAATTAGAATGGTTACATTCGTGCGAATGAATTAGAATGGATCGTACGAATGTATTAGAGTGGATCATGCGAATGAATTAGAATTGATCATACGAATGAATTAGAATGGATCGTATTAATGAATTAGAATGGATAGTACGAACGAATTAGAATGGATCGTATGAACGAATTAGAATGGATCGTACGAATGAATTATAATGGATCGTACGAATGAATTAGAATGGATACACTCGAGCGAATGAATTAGAATGGATCATACGAATGAATTAGAATGGATCATAGGAATGAATTAGAATGGATCGTGCAAATGAATTAGAATGGATACATTCGTGCGAATGAATTAGAATGGATCGTAGGAATGAATTAGAATGGATCGTATGAATGAATTAGAATGGTTACATTTGTGCGAATGAATTAGAAAGGATCGTACGAATGGATTAGAATGGATCGTACGAATGGATTAGAATGGATCGTATGAATTAGAGTCGATCGTACGAATAGATTAAAATGGATACATTCATACATCTGAATTAGAATGGATCGTGCGAATTAATTCGAATGGATCGTACGAATGAATTTGAATTGATATATTTGTGCCAATGAATCTGAATGGACTGTATGAATGAATTAGAATGGAACGTACGAATGGATTAGAATGGATCGTACGAATGAATTAAAATGGATCATACAAATGAATTAGAAAGGTTACATTCGTGAGAATGAATTAGAATGGATCGTACGAATGAATTAGAATGGATCATGCGAATGAATTTGAATGGATTGTACGAATGAATTAGAATGGATCGAACGAATGAATTAGAATGGATACATTCGAGTGAATGAATTAGAATAGATCGTAGGAATGAATTAGAATGGATCATACGAATGAATTAGAATGGATCGTGCGAATGAATTAGAATGGATTGTACGAATGAACTAGAATGGATACATTCGTGCGAATGAATTAGAATGGATCGTACGAATGAATTAGAATGGATCGCACGAATGAATTAGAATGAATCGTACGAATGAATTAGAATGGATCGTATGAATCAATTAGAATGGATACATTTGTACGAATAAATTAGAATGGATTGTATGAATGAATTAGAATGAATGTAACCATTCTAATTCATTCGTACGATCCATTCTAATCCATTCGTACGATCCATTCTAATTCATTCGCACGAATGTATCCATTCTAATACATTCGTACAATCCATTCTAATTCATTCGCACGATCCATTCTAATTCATTCGTATGATCCATTCTAATGCATTCCTACGATCTATTCTAATTCATTTGCTCGAATGTATCCATTCTAATTCATTCGTTCGATCCATTCTAATTTATTCGTACGATCCATTCAAATTTATTCGCATGATCCATTCTATTTCATTCGTACGATCCATTCTAATTCATTCGTACGATCCATTCTAATTCATTCGCTCGAATGTATCCATTCTAATTCATTCGTATGATCCATTCTAATTCATTCGTACGATCCATTCTAATCCATTCGTATGATCCATTCTAATTCATTCGTACAAATGAATTAGAATGGATCGTATGAATGAATTAGAATGGATTGTACGAATGGATTAGAACGCATTGTACGAATGAATTAGAATGGATCGTACGAATGGATTAGAATGGATCGTACTTCCTAAGAATGAGTTAGAATGGATCATACGAATGAATTATAATGGATCGTACAAATGAATTAGAATGGATCGAATGAATGAATTAGAATGGATACATTCGAGCAAATAAATTAGAATAGATCGTAGGAATGAATTAGAATGGATCGTACGAATGAATTAGAATGGATCGTGCGAATGAATTAGAATGGATTGTACAAATGAATTAGAATAGATACATTCGTGCGAATGAATTAGAATGGATCGGACGAATGAATTAGAATGGATCGTACGAATGAATTAGAACGGATCGTGCGAATGAATTAGAATGAATCGTACGAATGCATTAGAATGGATAGATTCGTGCGAATGAATTAGAACGGATCGTACGAATGGATTAGAATGGATCGTACGAATGGATTAGAATGGATCATACGAATGATTTAGAATGGATCGTACAAATGAATTAAAAAGGTTACATTTGTGAGAATGAATTGGAATGGATCGTACGAATGAATTAGAATGGATTGTACGAAGGAATTAGAATGGATCGTACGAATGAATTAGAATGGATCATACGAATGAATTAGAATGGATCGTACGAATGAATTAGAATGGATCGTACGAATGAATTATAATGGATCATATGAATGAATAAGAATGGTTTCATTCGTGCGAATGAATTAGAATGGATCGTACGAATAGATTAGAATGGATCGTACGAATGGATTAGAACACATTGTACGAATGAATTAGAATAGGTACATTTGTGCGAATGAATTAGATTGCATCGTACGAATGAATTAGAATGGATTGTACGAATGAATTAGAATGGATCGTACGAATGAATTTGAATGGATCATACGAATGAATTAGAATAGATATATTCATGCAAACGAATTAGAATGGATCGTACGAACGAATTAGAATAGATCGTATGAACGAATTAGAATGGATCGTACGAATGAATTAGAATGGATATATTCATGCGAATGAATTAGAATGGATCGAACGAATGAATTTGAATGGATCATACGAATTAATTAGAATGGATCGTATGAATGAATTAGAATGGATCGTACGAATGAATTAGAATGGCTCGTACAAATGAATTAGAAAGGTTATATTTATGAGAATGAATTAGAATGGATCGTACGAATGGATTAGAATGGATCGTACGAATGGATTAGAATGGATCGTACGAATGAATTAGAATGGATCATACAAATGAATTAGAAAGGTTACATTCGTGAGAATGAATTCGAATGGATCATGCGAATGAATTAGAATGGATCATGCGAATGAATTTGAATGGATTGTACGAATGAATTAGAATGGATCATACGAATGAATTAGAATGGATCGTACGAATGAATTAGAATGGATCGTACGAATGAATTATAATGGATCATATGAATGAATAAGAATGGTTTCATTCGTGCGAATGAATTAGAATGGATCGTACGAATAGATTAGAATGGATCGTACGAATGGATTAGAACGCATTGTACGAATGAATTAGAATAGGTACATTTGTGCGAATGAATTAGATTGCATCGTACGAATGAATTAGAATGGATTGTACGAATGAATTAGAATGGATCGTACGAATGAATTTGAATGGATCATACGAATGAATTAGAATAGATATATTCATGCAAACGAATTAGAATGGATCGTACGAACGAATTAGAATAGATCGTATGAACGAATTAGAATGGATCGTACGAATGAATTAGAATGGATATATTCATGCGAATGAATTAGAATGGATCGAACGAATGAATTTGAATGGATCATACGAATTAATTAGAATGGATCGTATGAATGAATTAGAATGGATCGTACGAATGAATTAGAATGGATCGTACAAATGAATTAGAAAGGTTATATTTATGAGAATGAATTAGAATGGATCGTACGAATGGATTAGAATGGATCGTACGAATGGATTAGAATGGATCGTACGAATGAATTAGAATGGATCATACAAATGAATTAGAAAGGTTACATTCGTGAGAATGAATTCGAATGGATCGTGTGAATGAATTAGAATTGATCATACGAATGAATTAGAATGGATCGTACGAATGAATAAGAATGGATCGTACGAATGAATTAGAATGGTTACATTCGAGTGAATGAATTAGAATAGATCGTAGGAATGAATTAGAATGAATCATACGAATGAATTAGAATGGATCGTATGAATGAATTAGAATGGATCGTACGAATTAATTAGAATAGATACATTCGTGCGAATGAATTAGAATGGATCGTATGAATGAATTAGAATGGATCGTACGAATGAATTAGAATGGATCGTATAAATGAATAAGAATGGATTGTACGAATAAATTAGAATGGATTGTACGAATGAATTAGAATGGATACATTCGTGCGAATGAATTAGAATGGATCGTATGAATGAATTAGAATGGATCGTACGAATGAATTAGAATGGATCGTACAAATGAATTAGAATGGATTGTATGAATGAATTAGAATGGATATATTCGTCTGAATGAATTAGAATGGATCGGACGAATGAATTAGAATGGATCGTACGATTCATTTTAATTCATTCGTTCGATCCATTCTAATGCATTCGTACGATTCATTCTAATTCATTCGCACGATCCATTCTAATTCATTCGTATGATCCATTCTAATTTATTTGCACGAATATACGATCTATTCTAATTTATTCGCAAGAATGTATCCATTCTAATTCATTCGTACAATCCATTCTAATTTTTTCGTACAAATGTATCCATTCTAATTCATTCGAACGATCCATTCTAATTCATTCTTACGATTCATTCTAATTCATTCGTACGATCCATTCTAATTCATTCATACGATTCATTCTAATTCATTCGCACGAATGTATCCATTCTAATTAATTCGTACAATCCATTCTAATTCATTCGTATGATCTATTCTAATTCATTCCTACGATCTATTCTAAAGAATGTATCCATTCTAATTCATTCGTACGATCCATTCTTATTCATTCGTACGATCCACTCTAATTCATTCGTATGATCAATTCTAATTTATTCGCACGATCCATTCTAATTCATTCTCACGAATGTAACCTTTCTAATTCATTTGTATGATATATTCTAATTCATTCGTACGATCCATTCTAATCCATTCGTACAATCCATTCTAATCCATTCGTACGATCCATTCTAATTTATTTGTACGATCCATTCTAATTCATTCTCACAAATGTAACCTTTCTAATTCATTTGTACGATCCATTCTAATTCATTCGTACGATCCATTCTAATCCATTCGTACGATCCATTCTAATCCATTCTTACGATCCATTCTAATTCATTTGCACGAATTAGAATGGATCGTGTGAATGAATTAGGATGGATTGTATGAATGAAATAGAATGGATACATTCGTGCGAATGAATTAGAATGGATCGGACGAATGAATTAGAATGGATCGTACGAATGAATCAAAATGGATCGTGCGAATGAATTAGAATGAATCGTGCATTAGAATGGATACATTCATGCGAATGAATTCGAATGGATCGTATGAATGAATTAGAATGGATCGTGCGAATGAATTCGAATCCATTCGTACGATCCATTCAAATCCATTCTTACGATCCATTCTAATTCATTTGCACGAATTAGAATGGATCGTGTGAATGAATTAGGATGGATTGTATGAATGAAATAGAATGGATACATTCGTGCGAATGAATTAGAATGGATCGGACGAATGAATTAGAATGGATCGTACGAATGAATTAAAATAGATCGTGTGAATGAATTAGAATGGATCGTACGAATGAATTAAAATGGATCGTGCGAATGAATTAGAATGAATCGTACGAATGCATTAGAATGGATACATTCGTGCGAATGAATTCGAATGGATCGTATGAATGAATTAGAATGGATCGTACGAATGAATTAGAATGGATCGTGCGAATGAATTAGAATAGATCGTACGAATGAATTAGAATGGATACATACAAATGAATTAGAAAGTTTACATTCGTGAGAATGAATTAGAATGGATCGTACGAATGAAATAGAATGGATCGTACGAATGAATTAGAATGGATACATTCGAGCGAATGAATTTGAATGGATCGTACGAATGAATTAGAATGGATCATAGGAATGAATTAGAATAGATCGTGCAAATGAATTAGAATGGATCGTACGAATGGATTAGAATGGATCGTACGAATTAATTATAATGGATCATACAAATGAATTAGAAAGGTTACATTCGTGAGAATGAATTAGAATGGATCGTGCGAATGAATTAGAATGGATCGTGCGAATGAATTAGAATGGATCGTACGAACGAATTAGAATGGATCGTATGAACGAATTAGAATGGATCGTATGAACAAATTAGAATGGATCGTACGAATGAATTAGAATGGATACATTCAAGCGAATGAATTAGAATGGATCGTACAAATGAATTAGAATGGATCATAGGAATGAATTAGAATGGATCGTGCAAATGAATTAGAATGGATACATTCGTGCGAATGAGTTAGAATGGATCGTAGGAATGAATTAGAATAGATCGTACGAATGAATTAGAATGGTTACATTCGTGCGAATGAATTAGAATGGATCGTACGAATGAATTAGAATGGATCATGCGAATGATTTAGAATGGATCGTACGAATGAATTAGAATGGATCGTGCGAATGAATTAGAATGAATCGTACGAATGCATTAGAATGGATCGTACGAATGAATTAGAATGAATCATACGATCCATTCTAATTCATTCGTCCGATCCATTCTAATTCATTCGCACGAATGTATCCATTCTAATTCATTCGTACAATCCATTCTAATTCATTCGCACGATCCATTCTAATTCATTCGTATGATCCATTCTAATTCATTCCTACGATCTTTTCTAAGTCATTCACTCGAATGTATCCATTCTAATTCATTCGTTCGATCCATTCTAATTCATTCGTACGACCCATTTAAATTCATTCGCATGATCCATTCTAATTCATTCGTACGATCCATTCTAATTCATTCTCACGAATGTAACCTTTCTATTTCATTTGTATGATCCATTCTAATTCATTCATACGATCCATTCTAATCCATTCATAAGATCCATTCTAATCCATTCGTACGATCCATTCTAACTCATTCTCACAAATGTAACCTTTCTAATTCATTTGTACGATCCATTCTAATTCATTCGTACAATCCATTCTAATCCATTCGTACGATCCATTCTAATCCATTCGTACGATCCATTCTAATTCATTCGCATGAATGTAACCATTCAAATTCATTCATTTGATCCATTCTAATTCATTCCTAATATCTATTCTAATTCATTCCTACGATCCATTCTAATTCATTCTAATTCATTTTAATTCATTCGTATGATCCATTCTAATTCATTCCAACGATGTATTCTAATTTATTCGCTCGAATGTATCCATTCTAATTCATTCGTTCGATCCATTCTAATTCATTCGTACGATCCATTCAAATTCATTCGCATGATCCAGTCTAATTCATTCGTACGATCCAATCTAATTCATTCTCATGAATGTAACCTTTCTAATTCATTCGTACGATCCGTTCTAATCCATTCGTATGATCCATTCTAATCTATTCGTACGATCCATTCTAATTCATTCGTACGATCCATTCTAATTCATTCTCACAAATGTAACCTTTCTAATTCATTCGTATGATCCATTCTAATTCATTCGTACGATCCATTCTAATCCATTCGTACGATCCATTCTAATCCATTCGTACGATCCATTCTAATTCATTCGCACGAATGTAACCATTCTAATTCATTCGTACGATCCATTCTAATTAATTCCTACGGTCCATTCTAATTCATTCGCACGAATGTATCCATTCTAATTCATTTGCACGATCCATTCTAATTCATTCCTATGATCCATTCTAATTCATTCGTACGTTCCATTCTAATTCATTCGCTCGAATGTATCCATTCTAATTCTTTCGTACGATCTATTCTAATTCGTTCATACGATCCATTCTAATTCGTTCGTACGATCAATTCTAATTCGTTCGTACGATCCATTCTAATTCATTCGCACGATCCATTCTAATTCATTTATACGATCCATTTTAATTCATTCGCATGATCCATTCTAATTCATTCGTATGATACATTCGTGCGAATGAATTAGAATGGATCGTACGAATGAATTAGAATGGATCATACGAAGGAATTAGAATAGATCGTGCGAATAAATTAGAATGGATCATACGAATGAATTATAATAGATATATTCATGCGAATGAATTAGAATGGATGGTACGAATGAATTAGAATGGATCGTGCGAATGAATTAGAATGGATCGTATGAATAAATTAGAATGGATCGTACGAATGAATTAAAATGGATACATTTGAGCGAATGAATTAGAATGGATCATACGATTGAATTTGAATAGATTGTACGAATGAATTAGAATGGATACATTTATGCGAATTAATTAGAATGGATCGTACGAATGAATTAGAATGGATCGTACGAATGAATTAGAATGGATCGTACGAATGAATTAGAATGGATAGTGTGAATGAATTAGAATGGATCGTACGAATGAATTAGAATGGATACATTCGTGCGAATGAATTAGAATGAATCGTACGAATGAATTAGAATAGATCATACAAATGAATTAGAATAGATCGTGCGAATGAATTAGAATTGATCATACAAATGAATTAGAATGGATCATACGAATGAATTAGAATGGATCGTGCGAATGAATTAGAATGGATCCTACGAATGAATTAGAATGGATATATTTGAACGAATAAATTAGAATGGATCATACGAATGAATTAGAATGGATCATACGAATGAATTAGAATGGATCGTGCGAATGAATTAGAATTGATCGTACGAATGAATTAGAATGGATCGTACGAATGAATTAAAATGGATACATTCATACGACTGAATTAGAATGGATTGTACGAATGAATTAGAATGGATCGTACGAATGAATTAGAATGGATCGTACGAATGAATTAGAATGGATCGTCCGAATGAATTAGAATGGAACGTACGAATGAATTAGAATGGATATATTTGAACGAATAAATTAGAATGGATCATACGAATGAATTAGAATGGATCGTACGAATTAATTAGAATGGATCGTGCGAATGAATTAGAATCGATCGTTCGAATGAATTAGAATGGATCGTACGAATGAATTAGATCGTACGAATGAATTAGAATGGATCGTACGAATGAATTAAAATGGATTCATTCATACGACTGAATTAGAATGGATCGTGCGAATTAATTAGAATGGATCGTACGAATGAATTAGAATGAATCGTACGAATGAATTAGAATGGATCATATGAATGAATTAGAATGGATACATTCGTACGAATGAATTAGAATCGATCGTACGAATGGATTAGAATGGATTGTATGAATGGATTAGAACGCAATGTATGAATGAATTAGAATAGATACATTTGTCCGAATGAATTAGATTGCATCGTACGAATGAATTTGAATGGATTGTACGAATGAATTAGAATAGATTGTACGAATGAATTAGAATGGATCATGCGAATGAATTAGAATAGATCGTACGAATGAATTAGAATGGATCATACGAGTAAATTAGAATAGATCGTGCGAATGAATTAGAATGCATCGTACGAATGAATTAGAATGGATCAACCGAATGAGTTAGAATGGATCATACGAATGAATTAGAATGGATCGTACGAATGAATTAGAATGGATTGTGCGAATGAATTAGAATGGATACATTCGTGCGAATTAAATAGAATGGAATATAAGAATGAATTAGAATGGATCGTACTAATGAATTAGAATGGATCCATTCATACAAATGAATTAGAATGGATCGTACGAATGGATTCGAATGGATCGTACGAATGGATTAGAACGCATTGTACGAATGAATTAGAATGGATCGTACGAATGGATTAGAATGGATCGTACGAATGAATTAGAATGGATCGTACGAATGAATTAGAATGGATACATTCGAGCGTATGAATTAGAATGGATCGTACGAATGAATTAGAATGGATCATAGGAATGAATTAGAATGGATCGTGCAAATGAATTAGAATGGATACATTCGTGCGAATGAATTAGAATGGATCGTAGGAATGAATTAGAATGGATCGTACGAATGAATTAGAATGGTTACATTCGTGCGAAGGAATTAGAATGGATCGTTCGAATGGATTAGAATGGATCGTACGAATGGATTAGAATGGATCGTACGAATGAATTAGAATGGATCGTACAAATGAATTAGAAAGGTTACATTTGTGAGAATGAATTAGAATGGATCGTACGAATGAATTAGAATGGATCGTACGAATGGATTAGAATGGATCGTACGAATGGATTAGAATGGATCGTACGAATGGATTAGAATGGATCATACAAATGAATTAGAAAGGTTACATTCGTGAGAATGAATTGGAATGGATCGTACGAATGAATTAGAATGGATCATGCGAATGAATTTGAATGGATCGTACGAATGAATTAGAATGGATGGAACGAATGAATTAGAATGGATACATTCGAGTGAATGAATTAGAATAGATCATAGGAATGAATTAGAATGGATCATACGAATGAATTAGAATGGATCGTGCGAATGAATTAGAATGAATTGTACGAATGAATTAGAATGGATACATTCGTGCGAATGAATTAGAATGGATCGGATGAATGAATTAGAATGGGTCGTACGATTCATTCTAATTCATTCGTACGATCCATTCTAATGCATTCGTACGATTCATTCTAATTCATTCGCACGATCCATTCTAGTTCATTCGTACGATCCATTCTTATTCATTCATACGATCCATTCTAATTCATTCGTACGTTCCATTCTAATTTATTTGCACGAATGTAACCATTCTAATTCATTCCTACGATCCATACTAATTCATTCGCACGAATGTATCCATTCTAATTCATTTGCACGATCCATTTTAATTCATTCCTAAGATCCATTCTAATTCATTCGTACGATCCATTCTAATTCATTCGCTCGATTGTATCCATTCTAATTCATTCGTACGATCCATTCTAATTCGTCCATATGATCCATTCTAATTCGTTCGTACGATCCATTCTAATTCGTTCGTACGATCCATTCTAATTCATTCGCACGATCCATTCTAATTCATTCGCACGATCCATTCTAATTTATTCTCACGAATGTAACCTTTCTAATTCATTTGTATGATCATTCTAATCCATTCGTACGATCCATTCTAATCCATTCGTACGATCCATTCTAATTCATTTGCACGATCCATTCAAATTCATTCCTATGATCCATTCTAATTCATTCGTATGATCTATTCTAGTTCATTCGCTCGAATGTATCCATTCTAATTCATTCGTACGATCCATTCTAATTCATTCTCACGAAGGTAACCTTTCTAATTCATTTGTATGTATCTATTCTAAATAATTTGTACGATCCATTCTAATTCATTCGCACGATCCATTCTAATTGATTCGTACGATCCATTCTAATTCATTCGCACGATCCATTCTAATTTATTCGTACGATCCATTCTAATTCATTCGCACGTATGTATCCATTCTAATTCATTCGTACGATCCATTCTAATTCATTCGCACGTATGTATCCATTCTAATTCATTTGTACGATCCATTCTAATTCATTCGCACGATCTATTCTAATTCATTCATACGATCTATTCTAATTCATTCGTCCGATCCATTCTAATTCTTTCGCACGAATGTATCAATTCTAATTCATTCGTACAATCCATTCTAATTCATTCGCACGATCCATTCTAATTCATTCGTATGATCCATTCTAATTCATTCCTACGATGTATTCTAATTCATTCGCTCGAATGTATCCATTCTAATTCATTCGTTCGATCCATTCTAATTCATTTGTACAATCCATTCTAATTCATTCGTATGATCCATTCTAACTCATTCGTAGGAATGAATTAGAATGGATCGTACGAATGAATTAGAATGGTTACATTCGTGCGAATGAATTAGAATGGATCGTACGAATGGATTAGAATGGATCGTGCGAATGGATTAGAATGGATCGTACGAATGAATTAGAATGGATAGTACAAATGAATTAGAAAGGTTACATTTGTGAGAATGAATGATAATGGATCGTACGAATGGATTAGAATGGATCGTACGAATGGATTAGAATGGATCGTACGAATGGATTAAAATGGATCGTACGAATGGATTAGAATGGATCATACAAATGAATTAGAAAGGTTACATTCGTGAGAATGATTTAGAATGGATCGTGTGAATGAATTAGAATTGATCATCTGAATGAATTAGAATGGATCGTACGAATGAATAAGAATGGATCGTACGAATGAATTAGAATAGATACATTCGAGCGAATGAATTAGAATAGATCGTAGGAATGAATTAGAATGGATCATACGAATGAATTAGAATGGATCGTATGAATGACTCTAAATGGATCGTTTGAATTAATTAGAATGGATACATTCGTGTGAAATGAATTAGAATGGATCGTACGAATGAATTAGAATGGATCGTACGAATGAATTAGAATGAATCGTACGAATGAATTAGAATGGATACATTTGTACGGATAAATTAGAATGGATTGTACGAATGAATTAGAATGGATACATTCTTGCGAATAAATTAGAATGGATCGTATATTCGTGCAAATAAATTAGAATGGATCATACGAATGAATTAGAATGGATCGTGCGAATGAATTAGAATGATCGTACAAATGCATTATAATGGATCGTATGAATGAATTAGAATGAATCGTACGATCCATTCTAATTCATTCGTCCGATCCATTCTAATTCATTCGCACGAATGTATCCATTCTAATTCTTTCGTACAATCCATTCTAATTCATTCCCACGATCCATTCTAATTCATTCGTATGATCCATTCTAATTCATTCCTATGATCTATTCTAATTCAATCGCTCGAATGTATCCATTCTAATTCATTCGTTCAATCCATTCTAATTCATTCGTACGATCCATTCAAATTTATTCGCCTGATCCATTCTAATTCATTCGTACGATCCATTCTAATCCATTCGTACGATCTATTCTAATCCATTCGTACGATCCATTCTAACTCATTCTCACAAATGTAACCTTTCTAATTCATTTGTACGATCCATTCTAATTCATTTGTACGATCCATTCTAATCCATTCGTATGATCCATTCTAATCCATTCGTACGATCCATTTGAATTTATTCGCACGAATGTAACCATTCAAATTCATTCGTACGATTCATTCTAATTCATTCCTACGATCCATTCTAATTCATTCGGACAAATGTATCCATTCTAAATCATTTGCACGATCCATTCTAATTCATTCCGATGATCCATTCTAATTCATTCGTACGATCCATTCTAATTCATTCCCTCGAATGTATCCATTCTAATTCATTCGTACGATCCATTCTAATTCGTTCATACGATCCATTCTAATTCGTTCGTACGATCCATTCTAATTCATTCGCACGATCCATTCTAATCCATTCGTACGATCCATTCTAATTCATTCGTACAAATGAATTAGAATGGATCGTATGAATGAATAAGAATGGATCGTACGAATGAATTAGAATGGATCGTGCGAATGAATTAAAATGAATCGTACTAATGAATTAGAATGGATACATTCGAGCGAATGAATTAGAATGGATCGTACGAATGAATTAGAATGGATCATAGGAATTAATTAGAATGGATCGTGCAAATGAATTAGAATGGATACATTCGTACGAATGAATTAGAATGGATCGTAGGAATGAATTAGAATGGATCGTACGAATGAATTAGAATGGTTACATTCGTGCGAATGAATTAGAATGGATCGTACGAATGAATTAGAATGGATCGTGCGAATGAATTAGAATTGATCATACGAATGAATTAGAATGGATCGTACGATCCATTCTAATTCATTCGCTCGAATGTACCCATTCTAATTCATTTGCACGATCCATTCTAATTCATTCATATGATCCATTCTAATTCATTCGTACTATCCATTCTAATTCATTCGCTCGAATGTATCCAATCTAATTCATTCGTACGATCCACTCTAATTCGTTCGTACGATCCATTCTAATTCGTTCGTACGATCCATTCTAATTCGTTCGCACGATCCATTCTAATTCATTCCCACGATCCATTCTAATTCATTCGCACGATCCATTCTAATTCGTTCGTACGATCCATTCTAATTCGTTCGTATGATCCAATCTAATCCATTCGTACGATCCATTCTAATTTATTTGCACGATCCATTCTAATTCATTCCAATGATCCATTCTTATTCATTCGTACGATCCATTCTAATTCATTCGCTCGAATGTATCCATTCTAATTCATTCGTACGATCCATTCTAATTCATTCGTACGATCCATTCTAATTCATTGTCACGAATGTAACCTTTCTAATTCATTTGTATGTATCCATTCTAATTCATTCGTATGATCCATTCTAATTCATTCGCACGATCCATTCTAATTCATTCGTACGATCCATTCTAATTCATTCGCACGAATGTATCCATTCTAATGCATTCGTACGATTCATTCTAATTCATTCGCACGATCCATTCTAATTCATTCGTACGATCCATTCTAATTCATTCGTCTGATCCATTCTAATTCATTCGCACGAATGTATCCATTCTAATTAATTCGTACAATCCATTCAAATTCATTCGCACGATCCATTCTAATTCATTCGTATGATCCATTCTAATTCATTCCTAAGATCTATTCTAATTCATTCGCTCGAATGTATCCATTCTAATTCATTCGTTCGATCCATTCTAATTCATTCGTACGATCCATTCAAATTCATTCGCATGATCCATTCCAATTCATTCGTACGATTCATTCTAATTCATTTGTACGATCCATTCGAATTCATTCATACGATCTAATTCATTCGTACAATCCATTCTAATTCATTCTTATGATCGATTCTAATTCATTCGCATGATCCATTCTAATTCATTCGTACGATCCATTCTAATTCATTCATATGATCCATTCTAATTTATTCGTTCAAATATATCCATTCTAATTCATTCGGACGATCCATTCTAATTCATTCGCACGATCCATTCTAATTCATTTGCACGAATGTATCCATTCTAATTCATTTGCACGGTCCATTCTAATTCATTCCTATCATCCATTTTAATTTATTCGTACGATCCATTCTAATTCATTCGCTCGAATGTATCCATTCTAATTCATTCGTATGATCCATTCTAATTCGTTCATACGATCCATTCTAATTCGTTCGTGCGATCCATTCTAATTCGTTCGTACGATCCATTCAAATTCATTCGTATGATCCATTCTAATTCATTCCTACGATCTATTCTAATTCATTTGCTCGAATGTATCCATTCTAATTCATTCGTCCGATCCATTCTAATTCATTCTTACGATCCATTCAAATTCATTCGCATAATCCACTCTAATTCATTCGTACGATCCATTCTAATTCATTCTCACGAGTGTAACCTTTCTAATCCATTCGTACGATCCATTCTAATCCATTCGTACGATCCATTCTAATCCATTCGTACGATCCATTCTAATTCATTCATACGATCCATTCTAATTCATTCTCACAAATGTAACCCTTATTATTCATTTGTACGATCCATTCTAATCCATTCGTACGATCCATTCTAATTCATTCGCATGAATGTAACCATTCTAATTCATTCGTGCGATCCATTCTAATTTATTCCTACGATCCATTCTAATTCATTCGTACGAATGTATCCATTCTAATTCATTTGCACGATCCATTCTAATTCATTCCTGTGATCTATTCTAATTCATTCGTACGATCCATTCTAATTCATTCTCACGAATGTAACCTTTCTAATTCATTTGTATGATCCATTCTAATTCATTCGTACGATCCATTCTAATCCATTCGTACGATCCATTCAAATTCATTCGTATGATCCATTCTAATTCATTCTCACAAAAGTAACCTTTCTAATTCATTTGTACGATCCATTCTAATTCATTCGTACGATCCATTCTAATGCATTCGTACGATCCATTATAATCCATTCGTACGATCCATTCTAATTCATTCGCACAAATGTAACCATTTCAATTCATTCGTACGATCCATTCTAATTCATTCCTATGATCTATTCTAATTCATTCGCACGAATGTATCCATTCTAATTCATTTGCACGATCCATTCAAATTCATTCCTATGATCCATTCTAATTCATTCATACGATCCATTCGAATTTATTCATACGATCCATTCTAATTCATTCGTACGATCCATTCTAATTCATTCGCATGATCCATTGGTACGATCCATTCTAATCCATTCGTACAATCCATTCTAATTCGTTCGTACGATCCATTCTAATTCGTTCGTACGATCCATTCTAATTCAATCGCACGATCCATTCTAATTCATTCATACGATCCTTTCTAATTCATTCGTACGATCCATTCTATTTCATTCGTACGATCCATTCTAATTCATTTGTATGATCCATTCTAACTCATTCGCTCAAATGTATCCATTATAATTCATTCGCATGATCCATTCTAATTCATTCGCACGATCCATTCTAATTCATTCGTATGATCCATTCTAATTCATTCGTACGATCCATTCTAATTTATTCGCACAAATGTATCCATTCTAATTCATTTGTATGATCCATTCTAATTCATTCGTACGATCCATTCTAATCCATTCGTACGATCCATTCTAATCCATTTGTACGATCCATTCTAATCCATTCGTACGATCCATTCTAATTCATTCGTATGAATGTATCCATTCTAATTTATTCGTACGATCCAGTCTAATTCATTCGTACGATCCATTCTAATTCATTCGCACGAATGTATCCATTCTAATTCATTCGTACGATCCATTCTAATTCATTCGCACGATCCATTCAAATTCATTCGCACGATCCATTCTAATTCATTCGTACGATCCATTCTAATTCATTCATACGATCTATTCTAATTCATTCGCACGAATGTATCCATTCTAATTCACTCGTTCGATCCATTCTAATTCATTCGCATAAATATAACCATTCTAATTCATTCGTACGATCCTTTCTAATTCATTCGCACGATCCATTCTAATTCATTCGCACAAATGTATCCATTCTAATTCATTCGTACAATCCATTCTAATTCATTCGCATGATCCATTCTAATTCATTCGTACGATCCATTCTAATTCATTTGTACGATCCATTCAAATTCATTCGCACGAATGTATACATTTTAATTTATTTGTGTGATCCATTCTGATTCATTTGCACGAATGTAACCATATTAATTCATTCGTACGATCCATTCAAATTCATTCGCAAGAATGTATCCATTCTAATTCATTCGCACGATAAATTCTAATTCAATCGTACGATCCATTCTAATTCATTCGCATGAATGTATCCATTCTAATTCATTCGTACAATCCATTCTAATTCGTTCGCACGATCCATTCTAATTCATTCGTATGATCCATTCTAATTCATTCTTACGATCTATTCTAATTCATTCGCTCGAATGTATCCATTCTAATTCATTCGTGCAATCCATTCTAATTTATTCGTACGATCCATTCTAATTCATTCGTATGATCCATTCTATTTCATTTCTACGATCTATTCTAATTCATTCGCTCGAATGTATCCATTCTAATTCATTCGTTCGATCCATTGTAATTCATTCGTACGATCCATTCAAATTCATTCGCATGATCCATTCTAATTCATTCGTATGATCCATTCTAATTCATTCTCACGAATGTAACCTTTCTATTATATTTGTATGATCCATTCTAATTCATTCGTACGATCCATTCTAATCCATTCGTACGATCCATTCTAATTCATTCGCACAATCCATTCTAATTCATTCGCACGAATGTATCCATTCTAATTCATTCGCACGATCCATTCTAATTCATTCGCACAAATGTATCCATTCTAATTCATTTGTACGATCCATTCTAATGCATTCGTACGATTCATTCTAATTCATTCGCACGATCCATTCTAATTCATTCGTACGATCCATTCTTATTCATTCATACGATCCATTCTAATTTATTCGTATGATCCATTCTAATTCATTCCCATGATCCATTCTAATCCAATCGTACGAACCATTCTAATTCATTCGCACGAATATATCTATTCTAATTCATTCGTACGATCCATTCTAATTCATTCGTATGATCCATTCAAATTCATTCGCACGAATGTATCCATTCTAATTCATTTGCACGATCCATTCTAATTCACTCCTATGATCCATTCTAACTCATTTGTACGATCCCTTCTAATTCATTCGCTCGAATGTATCCATTCTAATTCATTCGTACGATCTATTCTAATTCGTTCATACGATCCATTCAAATTCGTTCGTACGATCCATTCTAATTCGTTCGTACGATCCATTCTAATTCATTCGTATGATCCATTCTAATTCATTCCTACGATCTATTCTAATTCATTCGCTCGAATGTATCCATTCTAATTCATTCGTTCGATCCATTCTAATTCATTCGTACGATCCATTCAAATTCATTCGCATTATCCATTCTAAATCATTCGTACGATCCATTCTAATTCATTCTCACGAATGTAACCTTTCTAATTCATTTGTATGATCCATTCTAATTCATTCGTACGATCCATTCTAATCCATTCGTACGATCCATTCTAATCCATTCGTACGATCCATTCTAATTCATTCTCACAAATGTAACCTTTCTAATTCATTTGTACGATCCATTCTAATTCATTCGTACGATCCATTCTAATCCATTCGAACGATCTATTCTAATCCATTCGTACGATCCATTCTAATTCATTCGCACGAATGTAACCATTCTAATTCATTCGTACGATCCATTCTAATTCATTCCTACGATCCATTCTAATTCATTCGCACGAATGTATCCATTCTAATTCATTTGCACGATCCATTCTAATTCATTCCTCTGATCCATTCTAATTCATTCGTACGATCCATTCTAATTCATTCGCTAGAATGTATCCATTCTAATTCATTCGTACGATCCATTGTAATTCATTCATAAAATCCATTCAGATTCATTCGCACAAATGTGTCCATTCAAATTTATTCGTACGATCCATTCTAATTAATTCGCACGATCCATTCTAGTTCAGTCGTTTGAATATATCCATTTTAATTCATTCGTACGATCCATTCTAATTCATTCGTACGATCCATTCTAATTCATTCGTACGATCGATTCTAATTCATTCGCACGATCCATTCTAATTCATTCGTACGATCCATTCAAATTCATTCGTATGATCCATTCTAATTTATTCGTTCAAATATATCCATTCAAATTCATTCGTACGATCCATTCTAATTCATTCGCACGATCCATTCTAATTCATTCGTACGATCCATTCTTTTTCATTCGTATGATCAATTCTGATTCATTCGTACAATCCATTCTAATTCAGTCGTATGAATGTATCATACGAATGAATTAGAATGGATCATGCGAATGAATTAAAATGGATCGCTCCATTCTTATTGATTGCACAAATGTATCCATTCTAATTTATTCGTACGATTCATTCAAATTCAATCGTATGATCCATTCTAATTCATTCGCACAAATGTATCCATTCTAATTCATTCGTACGATCCATTCTAATTTATTCATACGATCCATTCTATTTCATTCGCACGATCCATTCTAATTCATTCGTACAATCCATTCTAATTCATTCGCATGAATATATCTATTCTAATTCATTCGTATGATCCATTCTAATTTATTCGCATGATCTATTCTAATTCATTCGTACGATCCATTCTAATTCATTCATACGATCCATTCTAATTCATTCGCACGAATGTATCATACGAATGAATTAGAATGGATCATGCGAATGAATTAAAATGGATCATACAAATGAATTAGAATGGATCGTGCGAATGAATTAGAATGGATCGTACGAATGAATTAAAATGGATACATTCGAGCGAATGAATTAGAATGGATCGTACGAATGAATTAGAATGGATCATAGGAATGAATTAGAATAGATCGTGCAAATGAATTAGAATGGATACATTCGTGCGAATGAATTAGAACGCATTGTACGAATGAATTAGAATGGATCGTACGAATGGATTAGAATGGATCGTACGAAAGAATTAGAATGGATCGTACGAATGAATTAAAATGGATACATTCGAGCGAATGAATTAGAATGGATCGTATGAATGAATTAGAATTGATCATAGGAATGAATTAGAATGGATCGTGCAAATGAATTATAATGGATACATTCGTGCGAATGAATTAGAATGGATCGTAGGAATGAATTAGAATGGATCGTACGAATGAATTAGAATGGTTACATTCGTGCGAATGAATTAGAATGGATCATACGAATGGATTAGAATGGATCGTACAAATGGATTAGAATGGATCGTATGAATGGATTAGAATGGATCATACAAATGAATTAGAAAGGTTACATTTGTGAGAATGAATTAGAATGGATCGTATGAATGAATTAGAATGGATCGTACGAATGGATTAGAATGGATCATACGAATGAATTAGAATGGATCGTACGAATGCATTAGAATGGATACATTCGTGCGAATGAATTAGAATGGATCGTAAGAATGAATTAGAATGGATCGTGTGAATGAATTAGAATGGATCGTACGAATGAATTAGAATGGATCGTGCGAATGCATTAGAATGGATCGTACGAATAAATTAGAATGGATACATTTGTGCGAATGAATTAGAATAGATCGTACGAATGAATTAGAATGAATTGTACGAATGAATTAGAATGGATCGTACAAATGAATTAGAATGGATACATTTGTGCGATGAATAAGAATGGAGCGTACGAATGAATTAGAATGGAGCGTACGAATGAACTAGAATAGATACATTCGTGCGAATAAATTAGAATGGATTGCACGAATGAATTAGAATGGATACATTCGTGCGAATGAATTAGAATGGATCGTACGAATGAATTAGAATGGATCGTGCGAAAGAATTAGAATGAATTGTACGAATAAATTAGAATAGATCGTGCGAATAAATTAGAATGGATCATACGAATGAATTAGAATCGATATATTCATGCAAATGAATTAGAATGGATCGTACGAATGAATTAGAATGGATCGTGCGAATAAATTAGAATGGATCATATGAATAAATTAGAATGGATCACACAAATGAATTAAAATGGATACATTTGTGCGAATTAGAATGGATCGTACGAATGGATTAGAATTAGATCGTACCAATGAATTAGAATGGATCGTACGAATGAATTAGAATGAATCATACGAATGCATTAGAATGGATCATACGAATGGATTAGAATGGATCGTACGAATGGATTAGAATGGATCGTACGAATGGATTAGAATGGATCGTACGAACGAATTAGAATGGATCATACAAATGAATTAGAAAGGTTACATTCGTGAGAATGAATTAGAATGGATCGTACGAATGAATTAGAATGGATCATGCAAATGAATTTGAATGGATCGTACGAATGAATAAGAATGGATCGTACGAATGAATTAGAATGGATACATTCGAGCGAATGAATTAGAATAGATCGTAGGAATGAATTAGAATGGATCATACGAATGAATTAGAATGGATCGTGCGAATGAATTAGAATGGATTGTTCGAATAAATTAGAATGGATACATTCGTGCGAATGAATTAGAATGGATCGGACGAATGAATTAGAATGGATCGTACGATTCATTCTAATTCATTCGTACGATCCATTCTAATGCATTCGTACGATTCATTCTAATTTATTCGCACGATCCATTCTAATTCATTCGTACAATCCATTCTTATTCATTCATACGATCCATTCTAATTCATTCGCACAATCCATTCTAATTAATTCGTACGATCCATTCTAATTCATTCGCATGATCCATTCGCACAAATGTATCCATTCTAATTCATTCGTACAATCTATTCTAATTCATTCGTACGATCCATTCTAATTCATTCCTACGATCTATTCTAATTCATTCGCTCGAATGTAACATTTCTAATTAGAATGGATCGTACAAATGAATTAGAAAGGTTACATTCATGGGAATGAATTAGAATGGATCGTACGAATGAATTACAATGGGTCGTACGAATGAATTAGAATGGATACATTCAAGCGAATGAATTAGAATAGATCATACGAACGAATTAGAATGGATCATAGGAATGAATTAGAATGGATCGTGGAAATGAATTAGAATGGATCGTGCGAATGAATTAGAATGAATCGTACGAATGAATTAGAATGGATCGTACGAATAAATTAGAATGGATCGTACGAATGAATTAGAATGGATCATACAAATGAATTAGAAAGGTTACATTCGTGAGAATGAATTAGAATGGATCGTACGAATGAATTAGAATTGATCCAACGAATAAATTAGAATGGATACATTCGAGCGAATGAATTAGAATAGATCGTAGGAATGAATTAGAATGGTTACATTCGTGCGAATGAATTAGAATGGATCGTACGAATGAATTAGATCGTATGAATCAATTAGAATGGTTCGTACGAATGAATTAGAATGGATCGTACGAATGAATCAGAATGGATCGTGTGAATGAATTAGAATGGATTGAACGAATGAATTAGAATGGATACATTCGTGCGAATGAATTAGAATGGATCGTACAAATAAATTAGAATGGATCATAGGAATGAATTAGAATGGATCATGCAAATGAATTTGAATGGATCGTACGAATGGATTAGAATGGATCGTACGAATGAATTAGAATGGATCGTACAAATGAATTAGAATGGATTGTACAAATGAATTAGAAAGGTTACATTCGTGAGAATGAATTAGAATGGATCGTATGAACGAATTAGAATGGATCGCACGAATGAATTAGAATGGATCGTACGAATGGATTAGAATGGATCGTACGAATGGATTAGAATGGATCGTACGAATGAATTAGAATGGATTGTACGAATGAATTAGAATGGATACATTCGTGTGAATGAATTAGAATGGATCGGACGAATGAATTAGAATGGATCGTACGAATGAATTAGAATGGTTACATTCGTGCGAATGAATTAGAATGGATCGTACGATTGGATTAGAATGGATCGTACGAATGAATTAGAATGGATCGTACAAATGAATTAGAAAGGTTACATTTGTGAGAATGAATTAGAATGGATCGTACGATTGGATTAGAATGGATCATACGAATGGATTAGAATGGATCGTATGAATGGATTAGAATGGATCGTACGAATGAATAAGAATGGATACATTCGAGCGAATAAATTAGAATAGATCGTAGGAATGAATTAGAATGGATCATACAAATGAATTAGAATGGATCGTGCGAATGAATTAAATGGATTGTACGAATAAAATAGAATGGATACTTTCGTGCGAATGAATTAGAATGGATCGGACGAATGAATTAGAATGGATCGTATGAATAAATAAGAATGGATCGTACGAATGAATTAGAATGGTACATTCGAACGAATAAATTATAATGGATCGTACGAATGAATTAGAATGGATCATAGGAATGAATTAGAATGGATCGTGCGAATGAATTAGAATGGATATATTCGTGCGAATAAATTAGAATAGATCGTGCGAATGAATTAGAATGGATCGTACGAACGAATTAAAATGGAGACATTTGTGCGAATGAATTAGAATGGATCATACGATTGAATTTGAATGGATCGTACGAATGAATTAGAAGGGATACATTCGTGCGAATGAATTAGAATGGATCGTAGGAATAAATTAGAATGGATCGTACGAATGAATTAGACTGGATACATTCGTGTAAATGAATTAGAATGAATCGTATGAATGGATTAGAATGGATCGTACAAATGGATTAGAATGGATCGTACAAATGGATTATAATGGATCGTACGAATGGATTAGAAAGGTTACATTTGTGAGAATGAATTAGAATGGATCGTACGAATGGATTAGAATGGATCGTACAAATGGATAAGAATGGATCGTACGAATGGATTAGAATGGATCGTACGAATGAATTAGAATGGATCATACAAATGAATTAGAAAGGTTACATTCGTGAAATGAATTAGAATGGATCGTACGAATGAATTAGATTGGATACATTTGTGCGAATGAATTAGAATGGATCGTAGGAATGAATTAGAATGGATCATAGGAATGAATTAGAATGGATCATGCAAATGAACTAGAATGAATCGTACGATCCATTCTAATTCTTTCGTACGATCCATTCTAATTCGTTCGCACGAATATAACCATTCTAATTCATTCGTACGATCCATTCTAATTCATTCTCACGAATGTAACCATTCTAATTCATTTGTACGATCCAGTTTAATTCATTCGCACGATCTATTCTAATTCATTCGTACGATCCATTCTAATTCATTCGCTCGAATGTATCCATTCTAATTCATTCGTACAATCCATTCTAATTCATTTGTACGATCCATTCTAATTCATTCGTACGAATGAATTAGAATGTATTGTACGAATGAATTAGAATGTATCGTACGAATGAATTAGAATGGATGGTACGAATGAATTATGATGGATATATTTGTGCAAATGAATTAGAATGGATCGTGTGAATGAATTAGAATGGATCGTACGAATGGATTAGAATGGATCGTACGAATGAATTAGAATAGATCATACGAACGAATTAGATTGGATACATTCGAGCGAATGAATTAGAATGGATCGTACGAATGAATTAGAATGGATCATAGGATGAATTAGAATGGATCGTGCAAATGAATTAGAATGGATACATTCGTGCGAATGAATTAGAATGGATCGTAGGAATGAATTAGAATGGATCGTACAAATGAATTAGAATGGTTACATTCGTGCGAATGAATTAGAATGGATCGTACGAATGAATTAGAATGGATCATGCGAATGAATTAGAATTGATCATACGAATGGATTAGAATGGATCGTACGAATGAATTAGAATGGATCGTACGAATTAATTAGAATGAATCGTACGAATGAATTAGAATGAATCGAACGAATGAATTAGAATGGATACATTCGAGCAAATGAATTAGAATAGATCGTAGGAATGAATTAGAATGGATCATACGAATGAATTAGAATGGATCGTGCGAATGAATAAGAATGGATTGTATGAATGAATTAGAATGGATACATTCGTGCGAATGAATTAGAATGGATCGTACAAATGAATTAGAATGGATCGTACGAATGAATTAGAATGGATCGTGCGAATGAATTAAAATGGATCGTACAAATGAATCGTACGAATGAATTAGAATGGATTAGAATGGATCGTACGAATGGATTAGAATGGATCGTATGAATGAATTAGAATGGATCATACGAATGGATTAGAATGGATCGTACGAATGAATTAGAATGGATCGTACAAATGAATTAGAAAGGTTACATTTGTGAGAATGAATTAGAATGGATCGTACGAATGAATTAGAATGGATCGTACAAATGGATTAGAATGGATAGTACGAATGGATTAGAATGGATCGTACGAATTAATTAGAATGGTTACATTCATGCGAATAAATTAGAATGGATCGTACGAATGAATTAGAATGGATCGTACGAATGAATTAGAATGCATTGTACAAATGAATTAGAAAGGTTACATTCGTGCGAATGAATTTGAATGGATCGTACGAACGAATTAGAATGGATCGTATGAACGAATTAGAATGGATCGTATGAACGAATTAGAATGGATCGTGCGAATGAATTTGAATGGATCGTGCGAATGAATTAGAATGGATCGAACAAATGAATTAGAATAGATCGTATGAATGAATTAGAATGGATCGTACGAATGAATTTGAATGGATCGTGCGAATGAATTAGAATGGATCATGCGAATGAATTAGAATAGATCGTGCGAATGAATTAGAATGGATCGTACGAATGAATTAGAATGGATCGTACAAATGGATTAGAATGGATCGTACAAATGGATTAGAATGGATCGTACGAATGAATTAGAATGGATCGTACGAATGAATTAGAATGGATACATTTGTGCGAATGAGTTGGAATGGATCATACGAATGAATTAGAATGGATCGTACGAATGAATTAGAATGGATCATATGAATGAATTAGAATGGATCGTACGAATGAATTAGAATGGATTGTACGAATGTCTAATTCATTCATACAATGCGTTCTAATGCATTCGTACGATCCATTCTAATTCATTCGCACGATCCATTCAAATTAATTTGTACGATCCATTCTAATTCATTTGCACGATCCATTCTAATCCATTCGTACGATCCATTCTAATCCATTCGTACGATCCATTCTAATTCATTCGTATGATCCATTCTAATTCATTCACATGAATGTATCCATTCTAATGCATTCGTACGATCCATTCTAATTCATTCGTACGATCCATTCTAATCCATTCGTACGATCCATTGTAGTTCATTCGTACGATCCATTCTAATTCATTCGCACAAATGTATCCATTCTAATGCATTCGTACGATTTATTCTAATTCATTCGCGCGATCTATTCTAATTCATTCATACGATCCATTCTAATTCATTCACATGATCCATTCTAATTCATTCGTACGATCCATTCTAATTCATTCGCACGATCCATTCTAATTCATTCGTATGATCCATTCTAATACATTCGCACGAATGTATCCATTCTAATTCATTCGTATGATCCGTTCTAATTCATTCGTACAATCCATTCTAATCCATTCGTACAATCCATTCTAATTCATTCGTACGATCCATTCTAATTCATTCTCACAAATGTAACCTTTCTAATTCATTTGTACGATCAATTCTAATTCATTCGTACGATCCATTCTAATTCATTCGCACGATCCATTCTAATTCATTCGTACGATCCATTCTAATTCATTCTCACGAATGTAACCTTTCTAATTCATTTGTACGATCCATTCTAATTTATTCGTACGATCCATTCTAATTCATTTGTACGATCCATTCTAATTCATTTGCACAAATGTATCCATTCTAATTCATTCGCACAAATGTATCCATTCTAATTCATTCGTACGATCCATTCTAATTCATTCGTTCGATCCATTATAATCCATTCGTACGATCCATTCTAATTCATTCGTACGATCCATTCTAATTCATTCGCTCGAATGTATCCATTCTAATTCATTCGTACGATCCATTCTAATTCATTCTTACGATCCATTCTAATTCATTTGTACGATCAATTCTAATTCATTCGCACAAATGTATCTATTCTAATTTATTCGTACGATCCATTCAAATTCAATCGTATGATCCATTCTAATTCATTCGCACAAATATATCCATTCTAATTCATTCGTACGATCCATTCTAATTCATTCATTGGATCCATTCTAATTCATTCTTATGATCCATTCTAATTCATTCGTACGATCCATTCTTATTCATTCATACGATCCATTCTAATTCATTCGCACAATCCATTCTAATTCATTCGTACGATCCATTCTAATTCATTCGTATGATCCATTCTAACTCATTTTAGAATGGATCGTATGAACGAATTAGAATGGATCGTATGAACGAATTAGAATGGATCGTACGAATGAATTAGAATGGATACATTTGAGCGAATGAATTAGAATGGATCGTACGAATGGATTAGAATGGATCGTACGAATGGATTAGAATGGATCGTACGAATGAATTAGAATGGATCGAACGAATGAATTAGAATGGATCGTACGAATGAATTAGAATGGATACATTTGTGCGAATGAAATAGAATGGATCATACTATTGAATTTGAATAGATCGTACGAATAATTTAGAATGGATACATTTGTGCGAATGAATTTGAATGGATCGTATAAATGAATTAGAATGTATCGTACGAACAAATTAGAATGGATCGTACGAATGAATTAAAATGGATACATTCGAGCGAATGAATTAGAATGGATCGTACGAATGGATTAGAATGGATCGTACGAATGGATTAGAATGGATCGAACGAATGAATTAGAATGGATCGTACGAATGAATTAGAATGGATAGATTTGTGCGAATGAATTAGAATGGGTCGTACAAATGAATTAGAATGGATCGTACGAATGAATTAGAATGGATCGTACGAATGAATTAGAATGGATCGTACAAATGAATTAGAAAGGTTACATTCGTGAGAATGAATTAGATTGGATCTTACGAATGAATTAGAATGGATCGTGCGAATGAATTAGAATGGATCATACGAATTAATTAGAATGGATCGTACAAATAAATTAGAAAGGTTACATTTGTGAGAATGAATTAGAATGGATCGTACGAATGAATTAGAATGGATCGTACGAATGGATTAGAATGGATCGTACGAATGGATTAGAATGGATCGTACGAATGCATTAGAATGGATATATTCGTGCGAATGAATTAGAATGGATTAGAATGGATCGTACGAATGAATTAGAATGGATCGAACGAATGGATTAGAATGGATCGTATGAATGGATTAGAATGGATCGTACGAATGAATTAGAATGGATCGAACGAACGAATTAGAATGGATCGTACGAATGAATTAGAATGGATACATTTGTGCGAATGAATTAGAATGGATCATACGATTGAATTTGAATGGATCGTACGAATAAATTAGAATGGATACATTTGTGCGAATGAATTAGAATGGATCGTACAAATGAATTAGAATAGATCGTACGAATGATACGATTCATTCTAATTCATTCGTATAATCTATTCTAATGCATTCGTACGATTCATTCTAATTCATTCGCACGATCCATTCTAATTCATTCATACGATCCATTCTTATTCATTCATATGATCCATTCTAATTCATTCGCACAATCCATTCTAATTCATTCGTTCGATCTATTCTAATTCATTCGTATGATCCATTCTAACTCATTTGGTGGATCTATTCTAATTCATTCGTACGATCCATTTTAATTCATTCGTACGATCCATTCTAATTCATTCGCACGATCCATTCGAATTCATTCGTACGATCTATTCTCGTTCATTCGCACGAATGTAACCATTCTAATTCATTCGTACGATTCATTCTAATTCATTCGAATGAGCTATTCTAATTTATTCGTACGATTCATTCTAATTCATTCATACGATCTATTCTAATTCATTCGCACAATCCATTCTAATTCATTCGTACCTTCCATTTTAATTCATTCGTATGATACATTCTAACTCATTCGGTGGATCCATTCTAATTCATTCATACGATCCATTCTAATTCATTCGCACGATCCTTCTAACTCATTCGTACGATCCATTCTAATTCATTTGTACGATCCATTCTAATTTATTTGCACGAATATACGATCCATTCTAATTCATTCGCACAAATGTATCCATTCTAATTTATTCGTACGATCCATTCTAATTCATTCGTATGATTTGTTCTAATTCATTCGCACGAATGTAATCATTCTAATTCATTCGTATAATTCATTCTTATTCATTCGTATGAGCTATTCTAATCATTCATATGATCCATTCTAATTCATTCGTACGATCCATTCTAATCCATTCGTACGATCCATTCTAATTCATTCGCACGATCCATTCTAATTCATTCGTACGATCCATTCTAATTCATTCTTATGATCTATTCTAATTCAATCGCTCTAATGTATCCATTCTAATTCATTCGTACGATCCATTCTAATTCATTCGTATGATCCATTCTAACTCATTCGGTTGATCCATTCTAATTCATTCCTACGATCCATTCTAATTCATTCGTACGATCCATTCTAATTTATTCGTACGATCCATTCTAATTCATTCGCACGAATGTATCCATTCTAATACATTCGTACGATCTATTATAATTCATTCGCTCGAATGTATCAATTCTAATTCATTCATACGATCCATTATAATTCATTCGCATGATCAATTCTAATTCATTCGTACGATCCATTCTAATTCATTCGTATGATCCATTCTAATTCATTCGTACGATGCAATCTAATTCATTCGCACAAATGTATCTATTTTAATTCATTCGTACAATGCGTTCTAATCCATTCGTACGATCCATTCTAATCCATTCGTACAATCCATTCTAATTCATTCGCACGAATGTAACCATTCTAATTCATTCATATGATCCATTCTAATTCATTCGTACGATCCATTCTAATTCATTCGTACGATCCATTCTAATTCGTTCGTACGATCCATTCTAATTCATTCGTACGATCCATTCTAATTCATTCTCACAATTGTAACCTTTCTAATTCATTTGTACGATCCATTCTAATTCATTCGTACGATCCATTCTAATCCATTCGTACGATCCATTCTAAACCATTCGTAAGATCCATTCTAATTCATTCGCACGAATGTAACCATTCTAATTCATTTGTACGATCCATTCTAATTCATTCCTACGATCCATTCTAATTCATTCGCACGAATGTATCCATTCTAATTCATTTGCACGATCCATTCTAATTCATTCCTATGATCCATTCTAATTCATTCGGACGATCCATTCTAATTCATTCGCTCGAATGTATCCATTCTAATTCATTTGCACGATCCATTCTAATTCATTCGTACGATCCATTCAACTTCATTCGTATATCCATTCTAATTCATTCGTACGATCCATTCTAATTCATTCATACAATCTATTCTAATTCATTCGCACGAATGTATCCATTCTAATTCATTCGTACGATTCATTCTAATTCATTCGTATGAGCTATTCTAATTAATTCGTACGATCCATTCTAATTCATTCGTACGATCCAATCTAATTCATTCGCACGAATATATCTTACGAATGAATTAGAATGGATCATGCGAATGAATTAAAATGGATCGTACAAATGAATTAGAATGGATCATGCGAATGAATTAGAATAGATCGTACGAACGAATTAGAATGGATCGTACGAACGAATTAGAATGGATCGTATGAACGAATTAGAATGGATCGTGCGAATGAATTAGAATGGATACATTCGTGCGAATGAATTAGAATAGATTGTACGAATGAATTAGAATGGATCATAGGAATGAATTAGAATGGATCGTGCAAATGAATTAGAATGGATACATTCGTGCGAATGAATTAGAATGGATCGTCGGAATGAATTAGAATGGATCGTACGAATGAATTAGAATGGTTACATTCGTGCGAATGAATTAGAATGGATCGAACGAATGGATTAGAATGGATTGTACGAATGGATTAGAATGGATCGTACGAATGAATTAGAATGGATCGTACAAATGAATTAGAAAGGTTACATTTGTGAGAATGAATTAGAATGGATCGTACGAATGAATTAGAATGGATTGTACGAATGGATTAGAATGCATCGTACGAATGAATTTGAATGGATCGTACGAATGAATTAGAATGGATCATAGGAAAGAATTAGAATGGATCGTGCAAATGAATTAGAATGGATCGTGCGAATGAATTAGAATGGATAGTACGAATGAATTAGAATGGATCGTGCGAATGAATTTGAATGGATCCTACGAATGAATTAGAATGGATCGAACGAATGAATTAGAATGGATACATTCGAGCGAATGAATTTGAATAGATCATAGGAATGAATTAGAATGGATCATACGAATGAATTAGAATGGATCGTGCGAATGAATTAGAATGGATCATATGAATGAATTAGAATGGATCGTACGAATGAATTAGAATGGATCGTACGGATTGTATGAATGAATTACAATGGATCGTACGAATAAACTAGAATGGATCGTACGAATGAATTAGAATAGCTCATACGAATGAATTAGAATGAATCGTACGAATGAATTAGAATGGTTACATTCGTGCGAATGAATTTAAATAGATCATACGAATGAATTAGAATGGATCGTACGAATAAATTAGAATGGATCGTGCAAATGAATTAGAATGGATCGAACGAATGAATTAGAATGGATCCACCGAATGAGTTAGAATGGATCATACGAATGAATTAGAAGTGATCGTACGAATGAATTAGAATGGATTGTGCGAATGAATTAGAATCGATTGTATGAATGAATAAGAATGGATCGTGCGAATTAGTTAGAATGGATCGTGCGAATGAATTAGAAAGGATCGTACGAATGAATTAGAATGGATCCACCGAATGAGTTAGAATGGATCATACGAATGAATTAGAATGGATCGTACGAATGAATTAGAATGGATCGTGCGAATGAATTAGAATGGATCGTACGAATGAATTAGAATGGGTCGTGCGAATGAATTAGAATGGATCGTATGAATAAATTGGAATGGATCGTACAAATGAATTAGAATGGATCGTACGATTCATTCTAATTCATTCGTACGATCCATTCTAATGCATTCTTACGATTCATTCTAATTCATTAGTACGATCCATTCTAATTCATTCGTACGATCCATTCTTATTCATTCATATGATCCATTCTAGTTCATTCGCACAATCCATTCTAATTCATTCGTACGATCCATTCTAATTCATTCGTATGATCCTTTCTAAGACATTCGGTGGATCCATTCTAACTCATTCGTACGATCCATTCTAATTCATTCGCATAATCTATTCTAATTTATTCGTACGATCCATTCTAGTTCATTCGTACGATCTATTCTAATTCATTCGCACGAATGTAACCATTCTAATTCATTCGTATGATTCATTCTAATTCATTCGTATGAGCTATTGTAATTTATTCGTACGATCCATTCTAATTCATTCGTACGATCCATTGTAATTCATTCATACAATCCGTACGATCCATTCTAATTCGTTCGTACAATCCATTCTAATTCATTCGTAAGATCCATTCTAATTTATTCGCACGATCCAGTCTAATTCATTCGTATGATCCATTCTAATTCATTCCTATGATCTATTCTAATTCATTCGCTCGAATTTATCCATTCTAATTCATTCGTTCGATCCATTCTAATTCATTCGTACGATCCATTCAAATTCATTCACACGATCCATTCTAATTCATTCGTACGATCCATTCTAATTCATTCGCACGAAATTAGAATGGATCGTATGAATGAATTAGAATGGTTACATTCGTGCGAATGAATTAGAATAAATCGTACGAATGGATTAGAATGGATCGCACGAATGAATTAGAACGGATCGTACAAATTAATTAGAATGGTTACATTTGTGAGAATGAATTAGAAAAGATCATACGAATGAATTAGAATGGATCGTACGAATGGATTAGAATGGATCGTACGAATGAATTAGAATGGCTCGTACGAATGCATTAGAATAGATACATTCGTGTGAATGAATTAGAATGAATCGTACTAATTCATTAGAATGGATCGTACGAATGAATTAGAATGGATACATTCGTGCGAATGAACTAGAATGGATACATACATTCATGCAAATGAATTAGAATGTATTGTATGAATGAATTGGAATGAATTAGAATGGATACATTCGTACGATCCATTCTAATTCATTCGTATGATCCATTCTTATTCATTCGTACGATCCATTGAAATTCATTCGCATGATCCATTCTAATTCATTTGTACGATCCATTCTAATCCATTCGTACGATCCATTCTAATTCATTCGCACGAATATAACCATTCTAATCCATTCATACGATCCATTCTAATTCATTCCTACGATCCATTCTAATTCATTCGCACGAATGTATCCATTATAATTCATTTGAACGATCCATTCTAATTCATTCCTATGATCCATTCTAATCCATTCGTACGATCCATTCTAATCCATTCGTACGATCCATTCTAATTCATTCGTACGACCCATTCTAATTCATTCTCAAAAATGTAACCTTTCTAATTCATTTGTACGATCCATTCTAATTCATTCGTACGATCCATTCTAATCCATTCGTACGATCCATTCTAATCCATTCGTACGATCCATTCTAATTCATTTGTACGAATGTAACCATTCTAATTCATTCGTACGATCCATTCTAATTCATTCATACAATCCATTCTAATTCATTCGCACGAATGTAAACATTATAATTAATTCGTACGATCCATTCTAATTCGTTCGTACGATCCATTCTAATTCGTTCGTATGATCCATTCTAATTCATTCGCACGATCCATTCTAATTCATTTGTACGATCCATTCTAATTCATTCGTACGATCCATTCTAATGCATTCGTACGATTCATTCTAATTCATTCGCACGATCCATTCTAATTCATTCGTATGATCCATTCTAATTTATTTGCACGAATATACGATCCATTCTAATTTATTCGCAAGAATGTATTCATTCTAATTCATTTGTACAATCCATTCTAATTTATTAGTAGAAATGTATCCATTCTAATTCATTCGTACGATCCATTCTAATTCATTCGTACGATCCATTCTAATTCATTCGCATGATCCATTCGTATGATCCATTCTAATCCATTCGTACGATCCATTCTAATTCATTCATACGATCCATTCTA